>JAOSBP010000002.1:10605554-10623290 GCA_027563825.1 Erythroxylum mucronatum | reverse complement strand
TTTAAGTGTTCCCTTATTCTTGTTTAGAGGAATTAGCATTCTAAGTCTATACTCATCTAGCATTTCAGTGAACTTAAGGATTACATTGAAATGTTTGGCTAGCCAAATAAGTCCCTATTCTCTTAGGACTCTTCCACACCTCTATACGTATCTCATCAAGCCTTACTATCCTTCCATTCTTCAGCTCCCTCAAAGCTCTTTTAATTTCTTACCTCGTGATTTGCCGATAACAAGTAAATTTATAATACATCTTAAACATGTTAAGATAACTTAAAATGATGTTATCCTCTGCGACTTCATTAAAAAGGTTGTAGAAGTATCTATGTCATTTTCTCTTGATGTCATTTTCAGCCACAAGCACCCTCATCTTTGCTTCATCTTTTATACAACAAACATACTCTAAGTCTTTCGCTTTTAGTTCCCTAACTCTCACCAACTAAAATATATCCTTTTATCTAAGCATTGATGTAGTACTTAGTTGATGAAATTTTAATCCTATTAAAATTTTCATCTACTTAGGATCTTCTTTAAACATTTTGCAAATGTTATGGTTGAAATTGAACGCTTTAAATGTTAGGGTTCAAGTTGTATTATGATGACAATGTTAGGATCCAAATCACACTTTTAGCCTATTTTATTTTAACTTTCATGGTATCAGATTTATTGTTTAATTTTGCCTTGCATCTGCGCTCTGTTTATTTGTATATTTCTCATTTGTTTCCTTTATCGACCACTAATTTTATTTTCCACCACTAGCTTGATTAGTCATCTTCCAAAGTATGACCCAACCTCTAGCCAGCTTCAACCCATCTCTAAACATCAATCCACCATAGTCTACTTTTCTTAGTCATTCCTTTGGAAGCCATTTGTCTAGTTATTGATTAAATTTTAGTGACCTCTATTTATTTTTTCTAGACTTGCTCTTTATTCTTGTTGCCAATATAGTTCATCAGTGGCTTCCAAGTGGAAGGAGCAGTTAACATACCATACACATTATGTTTCTAGCTATTTTTATTATAAATTGCATCTCTCATTATTAAAAATGACAAATTCAAAGCCACTTGTAACCTTTTGTTCCTATCTTAATTATGTCATCTGTTGCATATTGAGTAATTTTGTGTCCATATAGATTGTTTCTCATTTGTTTCATTTAAAGCATTATTTTGGCATATTTGTTTTTGCCATTTTCTCATCTACCACATATTGCAGATTTTGGTTCAACTGAACCAATCTAGTTGATTTAATACACATTTATATTTATCCTATTGTGAATAAATCTGATATTGTAAAACTTATTGCAATTGTCTGATTTGATCAAACTATAATCTTTAGGTGCAAAGAATGAAAAATTTTCTAACAGGTTACAAGCTTTGTTATATTGTTACAAGAGGCATCACTCAACTAGCTAAAAAGGTAGATGAAACTAATACAAAATTTATATATCTTAAAAATGATCGGATCATCACATAGTTTTGTAATAACTCTATTTCATCCATTCATATTTAATTTTTGATCATGAAACTGTAAAATAGTTAGGTTTTTTTGGCTAATTAATATCAAACTAAAGGATTTGCACAATATTACAAATTATGGACTACTCTTCATAATTCAAAATAGGAGCTTAGTCAATCTATAGATGATTTTTTTGTTTAAGTTCAACCAATTTGGAATCAAATATCTCACGTCAAAATTATCAAGATCATCTTCATCTCATTCAAGTTCTTATGGCTCTTCAACCTGAGTACAAAGTTATTAGAGCCTCTCTACTTCTTTGAAATCTACTACCTACACTCGATGTTGTTATTTAAGAGATTATTTTTTAAGAGAGTCACCTCAATCTAGGCAAAAATCCACATTCAAACTTTATTGTTGGAACCAATTGATCCTCACTATAGAAATAAGGAACTTGTCTTTGTAAGAATTGTCATCAAATTAGTCACACTTTTGTAAATTGTCCTACCATATAATGCATATGTTGTCATGAGTTTGGCCATATTATTAAACATTATCTAACGAACCTCCACGATCAAAAGGTGGGTTCTCTAAATCCAAGAATGTCTCAAAGTTAGGATGTTTTTATATCGCTACAACTAACGTTATGGGTTATACTGCCGCAAGTGATCTTAAGATAATATTCAAACAGGTTCTTTCGTCTAATTCCTCAAAGTTTAGCTTCATTTGTCACTGAAGTTGCAACTGAGGGTTTACTGCCATCACTATGAGTGATCTTAAGGCACTCCTTAAACAAGATATCCCTTTCAATTCCTCCACTACCATGTATACCAACACGAGTGATTCTCATTAGCTTTATAATTATGTATATTGCAATTATATGACTACTAATGTTAAGCTATTGCCTTCTCCAAAATATATCTCATCCTTACCATCAATTCGTAGGGCAAAAGTTACTAAAAATAGCATTACTCATCATGGTTATGGGCACCGTTCAGTATCGACTAAAGAATGATACTTAAAACATAAGTGTTATATCGGGTACCAACCAATTTGGTAAATAATGGTACCCAAAACATAAGTACTATACTGATTACAAACACCGATTTGTATTGGCTGGCACTGGCCGATTTCTGCCGGTACTTGAATTATTATGATGTACTGGGATTGAATTGTAATTTTAAAAAGTTAATGGACTTAAACTGAAATAAAAAACCTAAATCTATAGACACTTCAGCGGCACACATATTCACTATTCTTTCTTTCTTTTTTCCTTACACTCTTTATACTCCTTTAATTATTAATATCAATTTATCTTTTAAAAATTGTCAAAATGCAATTTTTATAACAGTAAAGGAAAAGAAAAATATTGTCGGTTTGCTTATGCTTGGAACAATATGAATTTTATAAATTTCTCTTCAAATATTACATTTATATTTAAAGTTTTTTAGGAATACTAAAAAGAGAATAAGAAATTAGTACTTTGCTTATAGTCTCAATCGTATTAATATAAAATTTCTTTGTACTTGAGATTTCTTATTAAAAAAATAAAATTTCATACTTAATAAAAGTCTAATAACATAATTACATCTACAATTATATATATTATATAAAAATATTTTCTTATTTTTATTAAATTTGAATATTAATATGAGCAAATGAATGTGTGTGTGTTTGCACGCATGAGCACGTGGGTGTGAGTATGAATTGAAATTTTATATTGTATTGATTAGTATAAGATATGTTTGTATGACAATGTTATTTTTTAAATATTTAAGTTGAAATAAATTTTAATTAAGACAAATTTTATAATAAATTTTAAATTGTAAATAATGTATTTAGAGGATGAACTAGTGTATCTTTATTTTTGTATCAAAATACTTGCATTCATTCATTTCAAAAATAAAGAAAAATAACTATTTCTTTAATTTATTTCAAATTTGTACAAAGCAAAGGTTTAAATATACTTATGTAATAAAATTTTAGATAATAATTCTAGGTGTTAGTGATATATTAATTACCTACAACTTGCAAGAGCTTTAAAATTGCAATTGTTAGTTCTATAAAAATTAATGAGTTTTAATAATTGAGCTATATTCTCTTTACAATTAGAATGAAATTTTAGGTTTTCATTTCTCTCCTTTTTTATTTTTACTTATATTTGATGTATATATTAAATTCTATATATGTAATATAAAAATAATTGTAAATTTTTTTGTTTCAGTACAAACTCATGTTGTAAATTATAATACTTAGAGAATTATGAATATTTTTTATTTTTTATTTAATGTTTTCATATAATATTATTTATTATATGATAAAATTTTAAAATTTTAAATATTTTGTATTGTCATTTATTTTAAATTGTAAAATCTTTTTTCATATTAATTGTGGTTATCTTTCATATGTCAAACGTAATATTAATATAAAATAATAGATTGTTATTATTTCAATTTTTATTATTATTATTTTTTATATAAAGTTGTTGTAAAATTTTAAATTATTCATGGTAAAATATATTGATGGATTATTTTACAATTTTAAAAAATTAAGAATTATTTTATAAATTTTAAAAATTATTCGATCCGGAATACATAATAAATTCTCCGGTGCTATCCTCGGAATTACATTTGGTCTAGCTAACAAACATTTGTTTCTGTCAAGTAGGCAAAGAAGTAGAAATTGTGTGGATGACTTTGCATGCCAATCGAAGATCCAATTAATTGCACATGCAAGGAACATGAATGCATACTATTTGGTTAAAATTAATGAAATTCGAATCGATCCAAGCACTTTGGCAGGTCAGGAGCCCCTTGCTCCAGTCCTGCTTGATTCTAATTTTAATTTCATTTATGCTACTTAAAAGTTTCTTATTTGAGCCTTTTTACACGTACGTGATATCATTTAATGCGATCCTAGCTCTACATAGATAGCATCATGTATAAAATTTACCTATATTTTGTTTGATATGTGTATTAAGTACAGCTTTATATTAATTGTCATAGAAATTGCCAATTAAAAGTTATAGATAACTTTTAAAAATAAAGGAATTTATAAATTTTAACTTGAATAATTTTAATTCATTTTAATATAAAACATTCAATTATAATTATTATTTGGAGAAATTTTTATTATTTATGTTATATAAAATTATATTGCGGAGGACTTAAAAATAAGATTTATAGCAAACATATAATATTCTTAATTAAAAAGTATAATTTATGTTTTTACCAAAATACAATTTTTTTTTGAAACAACAAAAATACAATTAAATCTTAACATCTTTTAACATTCAAAATAAACTTTAACATTTACAAAATGTTATAAATTTTGAATAAATGACTATATGTCATGTTAATATTGATTGGGTATAAATTTTAATATTTTTAATTAGTATATGAGTCCTGTCTTATCACGTGACGAAATGAAATGTACATATTTTATTTAATTTAAAATAATTTAATTTTAATCCAATTTAATTACAATAAATTCTAATTAATCTAATTAATTTGATTATAACTAGATTAATTGAAATTCTCAAATATACCCTAATTTCAACACTAATTCTTCAATAAAAATAAAGGTAACCAGCTAGCTCAAAGAACAACAACATAATCCCCAACCCTAAGAAGGATTAGATAATTGTATAAAGCGGATATGATGATCAGAGAGAGGTAGAGGCAGAGGCAAAGGCGAAGGCAAAGGTAGAGGTAGATGGTAGGTGGTAGAGGCAAGACTTATGATCCTCTCATTAATGAGAATTTTAATTAATCAAGTTGTAACTAAATTAATTAAGTTCATTAAAATTAATTCTAATATATTTTATCAAAAATAAATTATTTTAAGCTAAATAATTAATATAAATTTTATTTTATCAAGTGTCATGATGGAGTTTATATATTAATTAAAAATATTAAAAATTATAATAGATAAAATTTTGACATTGCCTTATTTTTTATTCAAAATATATTTAAAATATTTATAAATGTTAAACACTATAAAATATTTAAATTGAATTTATATTTTAATAAAAATATAGAAATTAAAATTACACTTTTATCAATAATTTTCAACTGACTTTTATTAGAAGTAACCAAATCTTAGTGCATTCCTAATTTGCTCCCAACTCATTAACAGTAATTCACAAAATTCACTAAGCTGCTGCCTAGTGCTAATATCAAAGTTATGAATATCGTACCGGGCTCGGTACCGGATTGAATTCTGGAACGGAACTGTACCGGTACTGGTCAGTACCGGCTACCGTTTCGGGTAATTTTTTAAATTTATAAAATAGTCCCTATAATTTTTAAATTTTACAAAATAGTCCATTAGTATATTGTACAAACGAAATCGGCTGGTACCAACTGGTACAGTTGTACTGTATACTAACAGGCTTAGCGATCCGTATGTAAAATTGATGCTGGGAAAAAAATAGTTCAAGACCAAAGTAATGAAGAAATGCTTGAATCCAAGTTGGAGTGAAGAATTTAGTTTCAGGGTTGATGATTTGTGTGACGCACTTGTAGTTTCTGTATTAGATGAAGGCAAGTACTTCAACGATGACTTCGTTCATTTCATTACTTTCTTCAACATCTCCGTTAGCCATTAATTTCTTGTGTCGTTCTAGAATTTATCAAGAGCTGCTTTAGTCTCTTCTTTTTCCCTCTTGATGGTTTGAACTAGTTTAATTAATCAGTATTTATTTGGGAGTTTGTATGTTAATGAGTAATTTTCCATGGATGTGGGGAGAAGCTTTACGAGTTGTGATAGAGCTGCCTATCCGTGAAGCTATAATTTCTTCTATTTTCAGTATTGGATCTGTTTGAACTTGATGGGGCTGGACGCCGTTGCTTGGATCCATGATTCTGAATGACTTTAGCTAGAGAATACCTGCAAAACAACAAAAGGCTCGCCGGGGGTTGATTGCCGACAAGCCCCTCTGACACTCAAGTTAGTCTTTTGGTGAGGGTTTTGGTGGCTCAGAACAGAAAATATCAAGGTTCTAATCTCGTACCTGTTTCATGGTGAGGTAATACCTTATATAAGAAATTCACGTTAGGTTTAGGTCACTGCTTGTGAATGGGTCGATCGGCCTACATGCGGTTCTGCGCCTGGGCCTAGCATGACCGGCCCAACCAAGTATATTTCGGTTAACCTAGTCTTTGCAATCTAGAAACAATTATAAATTCATTTAAGTTTGATTGTAATATGGCATTCACCTCTGCTCTAGAGTAAGGATGAGTGGATGAAGCTACAGCACCGTCTAGCTAGAAACACATTAAAACACAAGAGGCTCTGTAACTTGTCCGACTATTTTTATAGAACTCTTACGCAGAAAAACTTTTAAGTTACATTATTTTCCAGATGTCCATGTATGTGTTTATATTAGGAAATCTCTATATCCTAGTATTCATTAAGTTATACACGCTAGATATGTTTCCTGATGGAGGGTTGTGTTTTGATTTCAGGCCAGGCAAGAATCATTCAGATTTATCACCAGATCTTACTACAGAGGAGCAGCTGGAGCACTTCTGATTTATGACATAACCAGGTTAGTTTGTGTAAAAGTGTAGCTGATAAGTTAGATTGAAATCATAACTTGCAGAAGTGTTTCAGTCATTGTTGTAAAGTTATTGTCATGGACTGTGATTTTTTTTAAAAATTAAAGGTAATTAATTAATGATAGTAAAACTATTTACAACATTGATGCATATCGTTACATTTGAAGTCAATTAGCTGGGCCATAAGATTAGGAATGACTCCACTTTATATATGTTGTGAGAAAGGTTTTCAATTTCAATAAACTTTGCCAGTTAAACTGATTTTTACTTTAGGTTGTGATTTTTTATCGGTAAGTTTGAAATGTTCTTAGTAGTATATGAAAACTCCAGGGGTCTTGACACATGCATTATTAAACTGTGAACAAACAAAATCTAATTGTTGGTACTATTTTATAAGGTCCTGTCTCACTTAAAGATAAAGTAAAAGAATAATTTAAAGAAAATCATGTGTAGGAGGATTGTGAACTCGCAAGTTAATGACTTCCTATTGAACATTTAATTGTTTCAAATATTTCTATATTTTAGACCGCATGGTTATGAATGATCCGCTATATGAATAATCCTCTGTATAAAGCTAAATAATTGTCGGTAATTATATTAGTGTTATAATTATTTTTACCTTGGATTTGAAGACGTTGATCTTTATGACCGGAAAAGGTTTTCCTTGAAAGACTTACAATGAGAGCAGTATTATTCACGCAACCATAAGACTAAAGAAAATATCAGCTTGACTTCTACAGGCACTCTCTGTTTGTATGTATTCTCTCTAGTTCTCTCCAGGTAACAATGAAAGATCAACATTTAGAGAAACCCACATCTTAAATTTTGTTTCCTTAAGAACCAGACCTTATTCTTACCCCAAATTCTGGTTTTGTTTTGAAAAGAGCCAGGCTTTTTTATTTTAGCATATCAACCACTAAATTGTTTCAAACATGTCTACATTTTAGACTGCATGGTATATGAATGATAAACATACTTTAAAAACATGGTATCAAGTGTGAAAAAGCTGCATGTGGTCCTTTTTGGAGGTTGTGTTTGAACTTGAAGTCTATGCCTCAGGACAAAAGTCTACTTGTTCACTGTAGAGACATATTTTTTCTATACTATTCTTATCCCTTTTTAAAATTGTGGTTTTGTTCAGGTTTTGGATTTCCTGTGGAGCTTCCTCATAGACCCTCTTGCTGAGAAAGGGTAGCTAATAGCTAAGATAAGGTCAAGGTCCAGTTCTGTCTCTCCTCTCATTTGAAAATGCTAATTTTTTATTCACTTTCATTTGTTAATTGTTTTCATTTCCTTCTGCGATCTGCAAGGACTTTAATGCTGCCATATACAACTGATAAATGCAGACTAACTCCTTTTATTGCTACCTTTTGTATTGTCATATGCTTCTAGAAAACTGAATTCAATTCACTTGTAAGAGTTGTTCGAGGGTATCAGATTGATTGTAAGGAAAAGAAACCAGTACCAATGTGGGTAAATCTCTTTAATGTTCCTCTTGAACACTGGACAACAAAAGGATTAAGTATGATGGCTAGTTTTCTTGGTAAACCTCTATGTTTGGATGATAATACAACAAATAGGAAGAGGTTAGGGTATGGTAGAATTTGCATTAACATGGATCTTTCTAACAGCTTACCAGAAACTATTCCTCTTATGAGATTGGGGCTTGATGGATCTCTTTCTGAGGATAACGTGTCCGTCCAATACCAATGGAAGCCTTCCCTCATTTCTCTAGGTAAAAAATGGATCCCTATAGGTAAAACTTTTCTTAGGGGGATTTTGAAGAATTGACGTGTGATGGTCTCATAAACGAAGAGGTCAGGCAGATAAAGGAAGCTAGACCTGAGATTACATCTGAAGATCGACAAGAGAAAAATTAACTAGAATGTGACGGGGAAAGGTTATTGGTTGCAAATGATGCTGGGGAATTACTGGTTACAAATATTGTTAGGGAAGAAGCCTTTGTTGAAGACAATGGTGGGGGAAAAGCTAAAGAGGTTACTGCTAATGTCAAAGACACCAGTATGGGTGAGGAGAACTTGGTGGATGAATTGCCGGTCAACCTTGACGACAATCCCAAGGGGTTTGATCATAAGGCAACTATAGGTTCTCTTTTGGAGGATAATAAGGAGGAGGATCCTATTATTGGAGAATTTTGACAGTCACTAAAAGGAAATCCAACAGGAGCAAAAGGAAGGGCTCCAAAAACAAAATCGTTTGAATTATGAAAATCATTGCATGGAATGTGAGGGGGATCAATTGCCCTAAAAAGCTCTCAGCTCTAAGGGATTTTGTCTACAACACAAAGCCATGGATTTTTGCTCTTTTCGAAACTAAAATCAAGTATGAAAACCTTAATCTATTGAATAAACTGGGATCAAGGTGGAAATTTATCTCCAACTATCAAGCTTATAGGTATGGGAGAATCATTATTGGATATGATCCTACTTTGGTGGATGTTCAGGTTTTTGTCACAAAGATGCAAGCCATTCACCTGAAATGTAAATTCCTTCAGGTAAATGTTGACATCATTTCCTCTTTTATCTATAGTGCTAATCATGTCTTCCAGAGGAAATTGTTATGGGAAAGCTTACTATAGTTCTAGAAAATGGTCAATGGACCATGGCTTTTACGTGGAGATTTCAATTCTATATTATATAGAACGAAAGCTAAAGGAAATTACAATCTGAGAAACTTTTCATCTGACTTCAATGACTGTGTCGGTAAGCTAGAAATCTTTCACGTAAAGTCTCAGGGACATTTCTACACCTGGAGTAATAAGCAAATAGGAAGATGCGCTTTGAGGAAAAAGCTGGATCGAACATTGGTGAACAAAGTTTGGGTTACTCAGTTTCCTAATATTGTAACTTCTTTCTTAGACCCCTCCTTATCAGACCATACGCCCATGCAAATTGAGAATCTTCTTCATAATTATAGAAGAGGGCCATTCAAGTTTAACAATATGTTAATTGATGATGAGGGGTTCTCTAAGTCTCTACAAAAGGTTGGAGGCTGCATTTGTAGGTACACAACAATTTGTTTGTATTCAGAAGCTTAAAGCTATCAAAAGGGAGATGAAAATCTTAATTAGTAGAAGATCTGCCCCTACTCAGCAAGCAGTTGTCAAAGCTAAGGAGGAACTAGAAATTGTCCAGCATAACCTTGATTTGGATCCTGCCAATCCTAGCCTATTGAGTATTGAGAAGACTCTTTAATGTCTGATCTTTCTAAAACTGGGGATCATGACAGTTTAATGGAACAAAGGGCCAAATTCAATTGGCTAAAAGATGGTGAATGGTGCTTAACATTCTTTTTCAACTCTATCTTAGCCAGGAGAAATGCAAATAGAATCTGCTCGCCAAAGTTACAAGATGGGAAGGAAATTTCTAAATAAGAAAACCTTCTAAAGGAAGCGGAGAGATTCTTAAAGAGCTTCTACAGCTCTTCACGAAACCAAACTACTTCAATCACTCTTGAATCCTTTATTCATAAAAAGATCTCTCAGGAACAAGTTGTTGCTCTCATTAAACCAGTGGAAGAAAAAGAAATAGAAGAGGCACTATTTCATATGCACCCTAATAATTCTCCTGGTCCTGATGGTTTCAATGGTTACTTTTTTCTAAAGATATGGCAGGATACTGGACCTATGGTTAAAAGAGCAATATTGGAATTTTTCTCTAGGGGAGTACTACTAAAGGAGATCAACAAAACTCACATATGCTTGATTCCTAAATCCCCTTGCTCCTCTACATTGGATGACTTTAGCCTATTGCATGCACCAACTTCCTATACAATATTATCTCCAAAATCTTAGCAAATAGGCTAAAGCTAGTCCCGGATTCTTTGATCTCTGATAATCAAAGTGCTTTCTTACATGTTAGAAGAATTGGAGATAATATTTCCATTGTTCAAGAGTTGATGAAAGGGCATCAAAGGAAGAATAGCCCACTAAATTGTATTATAAAAGGGGATTTTAAGAAAGCTTTTGATCATGTTAAATAGGACTTCATCCTTCAGATTTTACAAATTTTGGGTTTCCCAATGGAGTTTGTCAGTTGGGTCAAAGCTTGTATCAACACTCCTACCTATTCCATTCTTGTTAATGGTACCCCAACTGACATTTTCAGGAGTGCAAGAGGTTTGAGACAAGGTGATCTTATCTCCTCATATCTCTTTATCATTTGCATGGAAGTCCTAAGTCAGCTAATCCAACAGAAAGTGGGTAATAGCAAGTTCTTTAAATTTCATACTAAATGCAAGAGGGTTGGGCTTATCAACTTATGTTTTACGGATGATCTATTGCTTTTCTCCAAGGCACATGGCAAATCTATTATACTCATGTCAACCCTTTTTTAATTTTCAGAAAGAGTTATTCGAGGGTAGTTGAACACAAATTAGTACATAATGTTAAGTTCCTTGTTTATTGCAAGTTGGAAAAAGTAAAAGGCTTGAACTAATTGCTCTTGCTCAATAGCTTTCAAGGGAAAATAAATTTGACATCATAGTTGGATAACTTCAATGCTTTTCAATGGTAATTACTTTCATGCTAATTTGAATCATTTTTCATTTTTGTGCTATAAGCTACTTTATTAATTTGGTCACTTGAGAGCTTCTTCTAATTCTACTTAGCTTTGTTTTTTAATGACTAACATATTTGAGCAACCAATTCAGTTTTTAGTCCCCATGTTGTAGGATAAATAATTGTGAAGATTACTCATAATTGTCGTGTGTGTTGGCATTTCTTCGATCGTTCGTTCGATCTTTGATGTGTTTTAGTTGTTAAAAGGAATCAAGTCTTTGACATTTGGTGGTATTAGATTGTCTTCAAGGTACAATTCGCATCTACATAATGAATTTTCTTTGTTGAGTGGGACAAGTGCTCTTTTATAAATAGGCTTGAGGTTCTTACGACGGGTTCAGATCTTCTGTATCAATTAGTTTACTCCAACTCTGTGGAGCTTGGTAGGAATAAGATGTTGTCTCATGAGTACAGACATTGATGTTGTAAACCAAGCCTACACTGCTGCCATTGTCTATTGCTCATGAACATAGTTATATTCCATATATTTTAATCTAATTTTAGTTCAACCACCAAACCAAAGTACATGCTTTTTTGTAACAAATAGACCTTATGTTGTATAGTCTAATACTTTAATGACATGGGTTGAGTTTTTCATGTAAATTCTTATATGTTAAGTGATGTCTCTCTTATATCACATTCAAACTTCATTTCCATACAATAACACTTAGGGGGCGATTGGTTCACGTGGAAGAATGATAATAGGAATGAGAATGAATATAGTGAGAAATGAGAATGGATATTATCATTATAATTATGATGGTTGGTTAAGAAGAAGGAATGATTACTATTACTATTGACAGTGGTTGGTTTGTAAAAAATACTAAAAAAATAAAAATTTATTATATTTTAATTAATTAATTAATTATATAGTAATTAATTAATTGCAATACATTGATTAATTAAAATATTGTAGTTAGTTAATTATAATATTTTAATTAATGAATGAATTGTATTTTAATTAATATTGGTATTTTTACAATATCGCGTATCGGTATTGGCAATACGCAATAATGCCAAACGGAGAAACCAAACATTTTTTGAAGAATTTGTTTAGTACCAATTGTTAGATATTTATTTAAGTTTAATGCTAAAGGATTTATTTTTTGCTTCTTAATTAAATTGTGAATTCTGCACTTAATGTTTCTCTATATCATAAAAGTGAAGTATTCATTTTCAATTTTTATTTTTTTTAGGCTTTTACTTCAAGATCAAAGTTAATAATTCAATGGCGCGTGTATCTTCGTCTTGTCGTCAGTTAAATTTTGCGAATGATAATGAAGTTGGCAGGAGTGAAGGTGAAGATGAGCTTGTAGTTGTCACGAGTTTAAACATTAATCGGGATTTGCAAGCTACCGGCTTAAGTGAAGTATCCAAAGAATTAATACCAAAAATTGGAATAGAGTTTAAAACAGAAGAAGATGCTTACCAATTCTATCTGGCATATGCTAAAGAAGTCTGGTTTGGGAGAAGGAAAAGCAGAAACCACAAAGATAAATTCAGAAACTTCATTGACAGATTGTTTTGTTGTAGTGCTGAAGGTAAACAAGGAAAAGAAAAATGAGATATTTATGTGAGAGCAAAATGCCTTGAAATAATGTTTTGTTGTAGTGTTGAGGGTAAATGAGGAAAGACAAACGAGATATTTATGTGAGAGAAAAATGCCATGAAACAAGGGTTGGTTGTGAAGCTAAAATGAGAGTCAGCCACAGAAGAAGCGAAAAATTTGTGTGGTTCAGTTTATTGAAGAGCATAATCACTACCTCTCAAGTCCAAACAAGACGCACTTACACAAATATCACCGAAAGATAAGTTTATCTACAGCAATGCAAATCGAAATGGCAAATGACGTAGGAATCCCACCAAAAGCATCTCATGATGTCATCGTTAGGCAAGTAAGTGGTTGAGAAAATTTAGGTTTCACACTAGATGACTACATAAAAATTTAGGTTTTATATTAGATGACTACAGAAATTACTTACGGTCTAAAAGAACGAGAGATACAAAAAGAGGCAATACAGGAGGTGTTCTGGAATATTTGCGTAAAATGCAATTTGATGATCCGAATTTTTTTTATGTTATCCAAGTTGATGAAGATGATTTAATATCCAATATTTTCTAGTCATATGCAAAGATGAGAGCAGATTACTCAAATCTTGGTGATATGGTTTGTTTTGACACAACTTACAGGAAGAACAATGAAGGTCGTCCCTTTGCATTGCTTGTAGGCGTAAATCACCACAAGCAGACTACAATCTTTGGTGTTGCATTGTTATATGATGAGAATCCGTCACATGTGAATGGTTATTTGATAATTTTATGAAAACTATATGTGATAAAATACCTAAAACTATTCTTATAGACTAAGATGCAGCAATTACCATCCATTTAAGTGGTGTTTTCTCTTAATTCAAAGATTTTTTAAGGATTTTAGCCAATGCATATATGATTTTGAAGAAGAGGAAGATTTTGTAAATGCATAGAATGAGATGATGTGCAAGTACGGACTTGAAGACAATTTAGTTGAGGTGCATGTTTGGGATAAATAAAAAATGGGCTTTAATGTATGAAAGACAAATGTTTTGTGCAGCATGACGGCATCGCGAAGAAGTGAGAGCGTGAATAATATTGTCAAGAGGTATGTCAGTTATCAAGTGTTTATACTCTTGAGGTGTTCAAGTGCTTTCAAAATGTGTGCTGTAAGCCTCATAATTGTTGTATTGAAAGTTTTAGGGAGGTTAGATAAATCACAAAATATCAAATTACCCCTTATAAAAAGAGTTATTACCATACAGTTACTTATAATTCATAAATGGAAAAGTTGATTGTAGTTGTAGAAAATTTGAGTTTGTTGGAATTTTATGTTGTCTTGTTTTGAAAGTTTTAACTGTGAAAAATATTATGGAGATCCCAAGTCAGTATATATTAAAAAGGTGGACACGTAAAGCAAAACTTGGATTCGTGGGAGCTGAAAATTCAGGAATCAGCATAAACAATTTGGATCTTAAGATATGTCAAAGTATGCAATATAAAGAATTATGTAAGCTATATGTTCAATTGGTTACAAAAGCATCTGAAAGTGAAGAGACTTACAAAATTGTTAAAGATTGTATTTTGAAGATATTGGAAATTGTGGATGCTAGACTACAAAGTAATGGATCAATTGTCTAACACTCAAATGCAAGCACCAATGTTAGATTACAAGTTGAAGAGATGGTTCAATATTCAAGTGTATAATAGATCACTTGAACCAAAATGGGATTGAAATTTGTGAAAAGAACAATATTGAAATTAAAGGAATCAAAATCATGAAGAAAATTGTTTCAAGTAAGAGATTGAGGGGTGGCTTGGAGAAGGCTTTGAAAAAAAGGAAATCAACTAAAAAAGTTCATCCTTTAGCAAATCTTACAATTGCAGCACCAACATTACCATTTATCTTGAGGTTTTATTTGTTAATTGTTTAATTCTTGAATTTCGTGTACCTTATATAATGATATTAATTTGTTTTTCCTATTTTATAGGTGAGACAAGGTATAAAAGAAAACGTTCAAATTGCTCCAACAAATGTCACATCCTCAGCACCAACATTGCCATTTAATCTTGAGGTTTGATTAATTTTTTTTTAATATTCTTGAAATTTATGTCCCTTATATAATGCTTTTTTTTCTTTTCTTTTTAGTGAGACAAGGTCTGAGAGAAAACATTCAAACTACATCAACTTAATATACAATTCCCTATTAAAGAGATAATCAAACTAAGGTTTGATTAGCATTTTAAACTACACCAATCATGTGTTATTTAATTTCTCATTAAATTTTCTTTGCTTTTTCAGTATGCAAATCAAATGCAAGGAACTGAGATTTGTATCGATAACTTAAATATGGCTCAAATTCACCGACCGTATTATTTTTCTAAACAATTTCTTCAAGTACATGTGTACTTTTTAATAAAAAAGAGTCAATGTTTTAACAATAAGTCTAGGTATTTTGATTATATACTCTTTAACATTTTTGATGATAGGTTGTCTTTTCCAATTCAAGTCAAACAAATTATATTGAAGATGTTCCATTTTCTATGGACATGACCAAATCCCAATTGTTATTTATCTTTTGCAGAATACTATTAATAACACATTTTGTTTAGTGACATGTTTATAATTTACTAATGAAACTATTTTTTTATGATTGTTATAGGCACAACAACCATATGGTATGAGCAATGTGATGATAAATAACTCACGACAAAATAGTAATGTTAACTACAGTAGTGCAGATATAGGTGGTTTCATTGAGACATATGATTGTCTAGTTCCATGTGCAGGAAACATGTTTTGTAAATACAAAGTGAAAAGAAAGTATAGTGTTTAAGTTAGTTTGTGCACCTTTATCGACGAGGTGCATATTTTGTTTTCTACTGAAAATTGACAATTTCTTTCTCATACTCATTATTATATAATTTTTATATACTCATTATTATGTATCGTCTATAAATGACAATCTTTGTGTTAAAAATTATTTTGTGCTAAAGTGTGAAATGTTTAATTATTAAGATTGTCATTAAACTTCTAATAATGGTATGGACAAAAAAAGTGAACGTCGAACTTCTATTTTTTTCGGGATTACATTATGGGGGAAAATATTAGGAAAAGCAAAAATGTAAATGAAGTCGTAATGTAAATGAAGCTATGAGAAACTCGTGGTAGAATAGGAAGAAAAAAACAGGTTGTATGTAAATGTGTCTTCATAGGTTACAATCTTGAAAGTAACATTCTTGAAAACAAATCAACAATAATCAATTTTGAGAATAAATCACAATCCACAAATATAATCGCCACAAAGGATCTTTGGAATCATGAGCTAAATAATTATAATACATGTACTGACTTTAACTCCAGCTTTCCTTTAATATGCGCCAAAGAGAGCAAAGAGAAGCAAGAAGTTATACCAGTTACATCTCCATTACCAGCTGAAAACGTAGGACTTAGAGTCAAGCTAGCCTAGCATCCAAAGCTACAAGAAGGCTCAAACTCTGAGGAAGAAAATTTGGCAGCATCTTTCGTCATTGTCATGTCAAGTTGATTCTTAAGCTTATAAACCCGAGAGTGCACTTCCTTAATTTTCCAAAGGACTGCCTCCAAGGAGTTACCACTGCCATCACCAAACTCAAAAATAAATCGACCATCATCAAAACCACATATGTCACTGCACTCAGTATGTTGATCCATAGTTTTTAGGCTTAAATGTATGTAAAATGAAATAAAGATAAAGACCAGAATAAGTTGTTAGAAGTAAATTCAGGCAGCTACTTGTGTTTTTGATTTGTTTTGTCATGCAGGTATTAAGAAAACAATACACTTATATCCTTGGTGGATCACAAATCTGCAGCTATGCGCTCAAGCCTGCCCTTCTAGTATAGTAATCAATAATCACTATCTGAGCCATTTTTACAATTATATAGTAAATGAAGTGCATAATAAAGTGGATTAGTGGTACACTCCCTTTGTTACTTTTACAATAATCACTATCTGAGCCATTTTCAATTGCAGATGCAATCGTAAATATATAAATAAAAGAGTTGTAACATATATAATAAGCACCATACCTCACTTTAAGCTTAATACGCAAGTAGGTGTATATTTTCTGTCAAGGTTTTCAAGTTTAAACATTCTAATACATTAGTAGATACAAATATCCATAAATATTCTAGCAAAGATATGCACTTGCCACCAATACAATTGTAAGTCTACAACGCACAACTCAAGTGCTTACTAACATTCCCTGCCAAATAACGAGTATCGTATGAGTACAATTTTAAAACATCCAAAACTATATTCACTTAGCAAATAACAAATGATTCTTACAATTTTTTTCTTTACCGAAAAAGAGTTTGTGATAAGCTTCCACTACAAGAAAATTTGGTTTTAGCAACCAAATTCTCAGCAACCATAATAAAATGGTTGTTAATTATATACATTTTGCAACCAAATTTTTTTTTGTTGCAATATATAAGTTACGTATTTTTTTTACCGACCAATCAATACTTGGTGGCTATAGATGGTCACTAAAATTTACAATTCATGGATAATAATATAACAACCAAACTTAACAATTTTAGCGACAACTTTAATGGTCGCTATAGAAAATT
>JAOSBP010000002.1:10567389-10581943 GCA_027563825.1 Erythroxylum mucronatum | reverse complement strand
CCGAAGTCGGATATCTTTGGATTCATCTTCTCATCCAGTAAAATATTGCTCACCTTCAAATCTCTGTGAATGATTGTGAAGTTTGAGTACTCTTGGAGGTATAGAAGCCCTTGAATGATTCCTTCAATGATGTGGATTCTTTTTCTCCAGTCTAAGAGGAACCTTCTAACTGGATCTGCAGTAAATTTGACTTCCAAGAAATTAGTTTTTCGAATGAATCAATCTGATACATGCTTATGACTCTTAAATTGCAATCAGATATCTTCAGTAATGGAGGGTGTGAGAGATTACTGACCATGGAGGTAAAAGTTCAAGCTTTTGTTAGGCATGTACTCATAGATCAGCATCTTTTCTTCTCTTTCGGTGCAAAATCCTAAAACTCGAGCAAGATTTACATGTTGAAGTCTTGCAGTTAGTGTAACCTCATTTTTGAATTCCTCTACTCCTTGATGAGAAGTTTTGGAAAGTCTCTTCACTGCTATTTGCTCTCCTTTTGATAGCTTACCCTGGATTAAAGACTAAAAAGGTAAGTTCATCCTGAATTATGGCCAATGGGTGAAACTCAAACTGTTGATTGAAATTGAAAAGGCCATTATTACCTGGTAGACAGGGCCAAATCCACCTTCTCCAAGCTTATTTTTGTTTGAGAAATTATCTGTTGCTACTTTTATGTCATTAAAGCTATATGCACGAAGACTTGGTGCGTCAGAATTAACATTTTCAGTACAAGTGCTGATTTTCAGGATTGGTAGTGATCTACTGATAGTGCTCAAAATTCCTGCAACCAAAAAGAGTCCCCAAGAAATAAATTCTTTAATCTTCAGCTTGTTTCAGAATTGGTAAAGTCTCTGAACTTTGTGTTTGTAATTATGAATTACCTTTTGATTTCAGTACTTTTCTTCGGAAGCAGCAGAACATCACAATACAGATTAGGAGAAAAGCGATTGCAAGTCCAATCAGGATATGAATCAAAGACTTCCTCTTTCTCTCCTTGTCTTCATGTTCTTTACCCTGAGCTGAAAACATCTTCACATTTCAGTTAATGAGATAAAAGCTAGTTGAGCAGTCATTTCTGAACTAAATATCAGTAGAAGATTGCATATAATCTTGAAGGGGAAGCGACTTTCCTCAGTTACAGACAATTCAAGAATTTGCAGAAACAGACCAGTTACTCGTAATCTACATTAAGAAATACTGCTAACTTCTTCACCAGAACTTCAGTTGCATACCTGTTTTAGAAAGAAGCCAATTATCATCATTGGAAAGCTGAAACACACTGTACCCAGATAGCTTCTTCTCCTTTGCGTAAGAAACTTTGGCTCTGATAGCCTCAACATCGTCGAAATTGAACCAATTGGATCCAACAGTGAAGCAATTCACAACATAAGTAGAATTGAACGACGAACTTTTACCATAGCCATAGTTCTGAATGAAAGACTTAATGGATTTATAACCCATCGAGCCATCTGTTGTTATAGCAGGACCAGAGGCTGGTGCACCAATAAAGTTGTCTTTGGGATTTACCAGTTGCCACGCGTATCCATGGTAAGGCAATCCCAGAACCAGCTTGCTAGCTGATAGTCCTGTTCTTAACCATTCCTCAATGCCTCTGTCGGTATTAGCCTGACTCAGAGTTCCATATAAAGCTGCATGTGCACCTGTCAAATTGCTCTTTGTAGGTACATAATAATCATAAGCAACAATCTCTATCCAATCCAAATTCCTTCTCAGGGAGCCGATAGGATAAGTCACCGAGTCCAGAGATGGCGAGTAATAACCTGCCATGATCAAGAGCAACTCTGACTTGCCTGAGTTTTTGGACTCGGAAGCTGCAGCACGTCTCCACTCATCAAAAAGGGTCCCTAAATTGGTCATGTTTAGTCTCATGCTTGGTACAACTCCGTACAGTTGTAGGCCACCGTAGTCATTAATCCTTGCCATATTGATAGAGGAATCGATGAAGGACTTTCTGTGCAAAGAATCACTAATCATGGAAGAGAATATTTCAAGATCTTCTCTGCCTGCCCAGATGGATAGAAGTGATATAGCTGAAGGGTTTTTGCGCTGGATGGTGCTTGTGAAGCTGGAGAAGGATTGTTCAGTAGAAGAGTTGATATAAAGGTGGTAGGTGGAAGAGTTTATAAAGGCAAAAGCATATATAAGATGAGTGAAAAGTGAAGAATCTACATCGGAAACTGGAAGTTCACTTGCAGAATACCAGTAACCAGCTTGAATCCAGGTTTCCTGCGACTTAGAGCATTGGAATTTGGAAGAGACGGAGAGGAAGAAGAAGAGGAAAATTATGAAAGTTCTAAAAGCCATTAAAGAAAGTAACCACAGGTAGCAACATACTTATGTATATCGTAAGTAACTCAACCAGGAACGACAAAAGGACTGCTTGGTGTGAACTATATTAGAGTTGGTAAGAAAGTCGATCGTGGAGAGGACGGGAACAGGAGAATTTATGCCTACTTTTAGAACGACCACCTAACCTACGAATGTACGAAAACAGAAAATGAAGACAGAAGAAACGGAGGATAACATGAGGTTTCTAGGCAACAACCTGGGAGTTTGTCAATTACGCTAAATGCCTGATTAGTTTCATCTCACGCGGAAATTGAGGCCAAAAGCTTGATTCAGACATTAATTTGCTTTCGTTGGCTAATCTGTCTGTAGAAATTTTATAAGGACGAACCTTGATGTGAAAGCAATTGATCAATTCTTTGTTTGCTAATTTACGTTTCACGGTTAGCTATTAGTCACTGTTAATCCACACCCTAAACTCTAAACTTTGATGGTATGTTTCACGTGTGGAAGAATGAGAGAGTTTTTCTTTGTGAATGCAAATGAACCACATTTTTCACTCTCTTAATTCTCCTTTTGTATGAGAATAAACATAACCGACGGAGGTTATGATATGTGGATGTTCATGTTGTGTCCATTTATGTTGTCTACCTGCCGACTGTTGGAAAAATCAGGTAATTTTTTTCCTTTAAAGTAAATAATTAGTGAAATGAACCGATTCGGTAATATCCAGGAAAGACAGTCAAAAGGACTCCTAAGACAGTATTACCATTCCACGTAAAATCCCAGGAAAGGGTGAAGAGGTCACAAACGGTTCCACTTAAAACTCGGCATCCAAGATAGAAATTACGTGCATGGTGTATTTATTACAACCTAACCTGTGTACACACACGAACTATAAATACACCCAAATAATTAAACACAACACTACAAATATACCCGATAAATAATATTAAATACTATATTACAACTTGAAAAGAAATGAGACAATAAATGCGGAAAAAAATAAGGAAAGAACGCACCCGAAAAATTTGATTACGGAGTTTAGCCAATTGTGCCTACGTCCTCAGAGCACCACTCAAATAGCCCACTTTTATTTAATATGGGAAAAGAGATACAAATTTTGGGATGTTTACAATAGGAGGGGAGAGGACCTTTTTTATAACTACAAACCTCCCCGCAAACCCATAAACTTTCAATGTGGGAGGGCTCCTATTTATAACGACCAACCTCCCTTCCCTCCCAAACATATAAACTTTCGATGTGGGATTGAAAAGGTGCCAAATAGTAACACCAACAACTCCCACTCGGTCACATAAGTCACGAGTTATATCCTATCTCTAAAATTTCACGTGTCATACTGAGAATGGAGTGTGCGATTATTAAAAAACCAGTAGTGTTATATTAAGATACCATCTAACTAACATAACAATTTACATAGTAAGGGCACCCCAAATCATCCAAAATATCACCAAACACATACACTCTCCATTTACGCTCATAGATATATCATATGATTATACACCAAGTACAATTGCCTGGGCTAATATGGTGATGAAGGAAAAAGATTCTTCCTTAGACACTCATAATAATCCATTTTAGCTTAGCTGCTTTCCTAATGTACTCCACTGGACTCTATACATCTTAGCCTTTGGAAAAATACACTAAAGTAACAACACCAAGCCTTGACTTCATATCATAGTTCTGAGTCGAGGGGTTTCCTTCGATTAGACATTAAAGTCTATAGGATTATACAGTAACAGAGAAAGGGATTTAACTTTCACTCCACAAGAAGGTTGTTATAGGCACACACAGTATGAAATGTGTGTCATAACATAGCTTCTACTAAGCTGGGCATGTCACTCTTTTATGTCATGTAAATTATGAATCTGGCTTTACTTAAAAACTAATCCGAGCCACTAGATTGACATACCTAATGCTAATCTTGACACTCGAGATTTGGCTTTAAGACTTTAATGTGAAATCTGAATCTTTCACATCCGACTCATCAGAGTCTCATCTTAGACTTACTAAGGTGACTATTCAAATATAAAAACTTATCATGCATACTACACAAGTATGAAGATAACACAATATTACATACACTCAATATTAATATTGTGAAGTCTCATCCTACCCGCTACTCAAGCGTTAGGACGATTACTTGTATGATAAGGTCAATCAGAAGCCTAGTATGTGGTGACATTACAACGTGCCTTATCATGTAATTGCGTACCAATGAACATTTGAAAAATAAAATTTTGTTAAACAAAGCTCGTTACAATTGAAAACTTATTCATTATACAATAAGATATAACTCAATGGAAAAACTAAACCCTACGCAAACCTAAACTCATCACATGAGTCTTAAACGAATCTCGGGGAATAGGTTTAGTTAAAGGATTAGCTACTATCTTGTTAGTAGGTATATATGTTATGGAAACCTCTTTATTTTTTATGACGTATCTTACAAAATGATAACGCCTTTTGATATGCTTAGATTTTCTATGAAACTTCGGATCTTTAGTAAATTGTATGGCTGCAGTGTTGTCACATAATAATTCAACAGGATCATTAGCTCTGGGAGTAAGATTAAGATCCTGAAGAAAACTTCTCAACCATATTGCCTCCTGAGTGGCAAGACAACATTGTTGATAATGTTATACAGTTCTGTTTCTTGCTATACCAAGATATGGCTCCCCCTCCCAAGGTGAAGACATATCCTAAGGTTGACCTAGAGTTGACCTAGACTCATCTGGGTCACCACCCAATCAACATTCGAATATCCCCTTAACCTTAAATCCCTGCCTTGATACTAAAGGACCAGGTCTGAAGTACCATAAAGGTATCAAAGAATCCTTTTGACTCCGTACCAATGAGTAGGTCCTGGGTTGCTTTGGTAACGACTTACGAAACTAACTGCAAAGCAAATGTCAAGCCATGTACACAACATAGCATACACTAAGCTTCCTACAGCACTAACATAGAGAACATTACTCATTTTTTCTTTTTCCTTCTCTGTTTTAGGGCATTGATCAATACTTAAGGTAAGACCCTTTTTAACTGGAGTGTTAACGAGTTTGGATTAATGCATTCAAAAACGTTCCAAGATTTTATTAATATACGCTTCCTGACTTAAACCAAGAAGCTTTTTGGGACGATTTCTAGTTATTTTCGCACCTAGGACATACCTAGCTTCACCCATGTCCTTCATATCAAAGACAGCGGACAACCACTCTTTAGTGGTCTTGAGCATCTCCATATTATTACCAGCTAGTAATATGTCATCAACATACAAAGTGAGAAACAAAATTCATGTTCTCTTGACATACACACAATAGTCTTATGAAAACATTACTAAGCCAAAAGAAGTAATGGCTTCATGGAATCTGAAATACCACGATCTGGAAGACTGTTTGAGACCATATATGGATATTTTAAGACGACACACTTTGTCTTCTTGTCCTTTTGATACGAAACTAATAGGTTGATTCATATAAATCTCTTCCTCAAGGTTACCATTGAGGAAAGTAGTCTTTACATCCATTTGAAACAACTTCAGGTCCAAATGGGCAACCAGAGCCAGAAGTAAGCGAATAGAGGCAAATCTCACCACAGGAAAAAATGTCTCTTTATAGTTTATACCCTCTATTTAGGTATAGCCTTTCGTTACCAAACAGACCTTGAACTTGTCAGTCGTTCCATCTACCTTACGTTTATCTTAAAAACCCACTTATTGCCAATTGACTTTCATTGGAGTGGAAGATCAACTAGTTCCCAAATCTGATTTTGAGTCATTGAATAAATTTCATCCCTCATGACATCCATTCACTCTGTGTGGTTAGGTGAATCAATAGCCTCTTGAAAAGAGGTTGGTTCTTCTATTTCCAAAATAGTACAAAGGAATATTTCCTCTTCGATTTGAAAAAATCATCGAGGAATTCTTCTATGCTCACTTCTTCGGAGTCTAGGATCTACATTTGTCTACCCTGATTCAGAATCTCTCCCCCTAGCTCTTGGAGATGTGGGATCCTGATCATGTTGAGAACCACTCCCACTATCCCCTTGAGATGTGAGATTTTGAACATGTAGACTATCGATAAGTTATTGGTTTAGAGACTGAAGACAAATCTCATTCTCGATTTGGTTCTCTTGGGTAGGAAAAGTCTCGGTGACTTGGTGAGTAACTAATCCTTTTTTATTTCACTTATGCTTGGGAACTCATCCTTAAGAAACTCCACATTACGGGAAGCAACTTCCGTCATGTCACCATTCGGGTACTCACCAAACATAACATACCCTTTAGAATGTTCGGGGTATCATATAAACACCATTTTAGTGGCTCTTAGACCAAGTTTTCCATATTTATGAGTTGGGTTATATACATAACTAGCCGAACTATATGGGCGAAAATGATCTAAAGAGAGCTTTCTGCCATTCCATAACTCAAATGGGGTGGCGGGTACACTTTTACTTGGCACACGATTAAGAATATAAGTTGTCGTGAGCATCGCATCTCCCCAATAACTAATTGGAAGATGAGCGCGTGCTATCATTGACCTGACCATGTCAAGCAATGTTCAATTCCTACGCTCCGCAATTGTGGAGTTCAAGGAATCATTAGTTGTCTTATTATACCCTTTTTCTCACAAAATTCTTTGAATATATCAGATAGATATTCTCGACCACGATCGGTCTAAAGAGTTTTAATTCTTCTTTCTAATTATGTCTCAACTTCAGTCACAAAGTGTTTGAACACATTAAGCTCTTCATAACGATGAGCTAAAAGATACCCCATATCGAGAATAGTCATCTATTAAAGTGAGAAAATAGATAGACCCATGACGTGCCTTAACATTCATGGGTCCACAAATATCAGAGTGAATAAGCTCTAAGGGTTTAGACACCCTTGAAGCCTTACCAAAATGTTTTGCGGTTGCCTTACTAGCTAAACATGACTCACATCTAGGTAACTTAACCTTAGTGAGCCGGTTTAAAAGACCTTCTTTAGCAAGCCTACTCAATCTATCTTGGCTAATGTGACCAAGTCTAGCATGTCATTTAACATATTCAGAATTAGGATCAAAATATGAAACATAAACAGAAGACGAATTATCATAACATTCATCTAAATCAAGAATTAGAAAATCGTTTTTCAATGTAGCATGGTGTTAATGGACATTTTTATATTAATTTTAGACACATAATTTATTAAACTTTTGTCCATTTATGTTTAAATTGTACTAATTAAGAGTTATTTGTTTTAATTTTAGGTACACATTAGATTTGGAATTTTAAAAAGCCTAAAGCAAGGAAAGCTCTAAAAGGAATGAAGGATATTAAAAAAAAGAAGAAAAATGTTAACGTTTTGGACGTTAACATTTTTGGCCAAGGAAAATGAGAGCTTGTGCGTAAAGGAGAGGTTTAAAAATGTGAATCTAGAGTGGACCAAGGGAGCTGGAGCTTATTTGATAAAGGTGGACCAAACCACAAACAAAAAAAATGGACACATCAGGACAATCAATAGAGGGAGCATGAGTTTGCGTGGGACCAGAAAACTCTTTCAAAAATATTGAATATATGGAGACAAAAGAAGATGGTTGCGGCAAGAGAGTTGAAAAGAGGGTTAGGCGTGAATGGGGGGCGTGGACATTGAATAATGAGAAAACAAAGGAATATAGGTGGCGGCAGAAGGCATACATGAAGGTGTGGGCTGGAATTGTTCAATGCATAGAAAAATAAAGAGGAGTGAAGCTGGCGGCACAGACGGTTATGCGTGAGTTTAATGGAATGAAAACAAAGAGAGTTGGAGAAAACAAGGAAGCATGGCTGGGTTGCGTGAAAGAGTACAGCTGTGGAGACTTTCACAATATATAAGAGACAAAAAGAGAGCTGGCAATCAAGGAAAAAGAGTGAAGCAGCTGGTGAAAAGGAGAGACTCCATTGATTGACAGCACAACGTTACACACCACAAAACATACTCTCCACTTACAACGCTCCAACACTAACGCTACACTCATCACTCACATAATCTCTCCATTAGCAATCGAAGCAGCTGTTGGCAACAAACTAAAGAAGCAGCTGCGTGGAGGTGGCAAGAAAAGAGGGCCATCCACCACTCAAAACTCTCCACACACAAGCTAGAAAAATAACGTGATCTAGTGGAGATTAAAAGACTTAGCAGCAGGTGGAGATATGGAGATGAAGCAGCTGCGTGGAAACCAAACAATGAAGCAGGTGGCAGCATAAAAAAGAAGAACGTTGCAACATAAGGAGAAGACAGCTGGTGGAGAGGAGGACATTGGCAGCAGCTGGTGACTTGAGAAGTGGAGCAGCAACATTGAAGGAGAAAAACAAAGCAGCTGGTGGCAACGTGGAAGCAGCTGGAGAAGTGCGTTGTTGGTCTGCTAGTGGAGCTTAAAAAACGTGAAGAGAAGGAGCTGACAGTGGAGAAGGGACGTGCATGAATAAGGTGGACACAAACTTTATTTGTCATGTCAATGAATAGTAACAAAAGAGGGAGATAGCTGCAGTAGCAAAGAAAGCTTCAGTCGGTGAGACATTTTTTTATCCCACTATCACGGTTTTGCATGAACAAAAGGTGGGATCAACGGCAGCGGTAGAGGAGGTTGACCTTAGAGAATTTTTTGGACAGCAGCAGCCATCTCTCTCGAAGATTATATATTCGATGATTTGTTTTTAATTTTTACTCTTTTATTCTGTATTTATTTTAATTGTGTGGATTTAATCAATGCAACCATATATTATGACCATGATTTATGTTACATTGATAAATATTTGTGAGTAAGTTTTTCTTTTCGGTTAAGGTTAAGATGATAATTTTTTGTGGTACTGATTTTTTCTCGATTAAATGCATATTTAGTCTTAATTTAGCTTGATCACCTAGATTAAGACCTTAGATGATTGAATGCCACAACCAATGGGATTTAATTTGTCGGAAAATTAATCAAGCGACATACTTGAGACTAAAGTGTAGACCAACCTTAGGATCTTGTGTGAGGATATCTAGAATTAACGAACTTAATTTTAGGCTTCTTGTATTTAACGCCTTTATTCCGAATTATCTATGAACCAAGTGGGTAACTCGGATTTAGAAGAGAAGGGAACATCCATGAACATTGGGTTCGACTTGCTTAAATGAAGTATTTCCTAAATCAATCCATCGTTATAATTTTATTTTTAGTATCCAATCCAATTGAAATCTAATACCTTAACCGATTTCTGTCATTTGATTAAATCTAGTCTTTTTAATTCATACCTTACATTTTTCATAATTCCTTGATTTAATTATTTTATTTTATTTTATTTTTAAATCAATCAATTCTTGATTGTCCGAGTAATTTTTCATCGTTTAATTTAATTGTCCTTCGTGTTAAAATTCCCTTGGGTACAATATCCGGTTTTTACTATTTTATATTACTTGTTGACGGGGTGCACTAGGCTCTAATTGGTCTAGATAGAATTCAATTGTTTTGTTTAGACCGCAACATGGACAACTTTTGGAGAAAGGCTATGAAATACAAATGAGAAAAAGAATCGGTCATGGGAAATGGAAAAGGGAGATTGATTGCAACAGTGCCAATGTCGAAGAACACGATGTTCATACTGAAGATAAATAAAGATAGTCCCATATGTTTAAAAGATACTACAAATGATTTATCTGGTTGTGGCATCTTAGGCTAGGCCACTTGAATTTCGGTGGATTGGAGCTATTGTATAAGAAAAGGATGGTACATGGCTTACCTTTTATAAGTCATCCTGATCAAATTTGTGAAGGTTGTATGTATGGTGAGCAGTCTAGGAGGAGCTTTCCAAAAGAGTCTCTATCTCGAGCTACACAACCATTCGAATTAGTGTACGCTGATATATCTAGTCCTATCACACCAAGTTCATATGGAAAGAACAGGTACTTTCTATTGTTTATTGATGAGTATACTCGCAACACTTGGGTTTATTTTTTGAAGGAAAAATCTGAAGCAATTGAAGTGTTTAAGAAATTTAAAACTCGAGTTAAGAATGAAAGTGGTTATCTAATTAAAGCAATTCAGATTGATGGAGGAGGTGAATTCACGTCAAATAAATTTAATTAATTATATGAGTATCATAGTATTCAACATTCTTTGATGTTTCCTAGATCACCTCCACAAAATGGAGTTGTGGAGTGTAAAAATAGAACTATTCTTGACATGGCACGTAGTATGCTAAAGAGTAAGAGGATGCTAAAGGAGTTTTGGGCTAAAGCAGTAGCATGTGCGGTATGTTTGAATAATCATAGTCCCACAAAGAGTCTAATGCAAATGACTCCACAAGAAGCATAAAGTGGAAGGAGGCCAAGTATTTCGCACTTAAGAGTATTTGGAAGTATTGACTATGTGCATATTCCTGATGAAACAAGAAGCAAGTTGAATGATAAGAGTTAGAAGTTCACATTTGTTGGCTATGCTCAAAATTCAAAGAGGTATAAATTTCACTATCTTCAGAATGGAAAAACAATCATTAGGAAAGATGTTGAGTTTGATGAAGAAGGCTCATGGGAGTGGAATGTACCACAGGACGAAAATTATGAATTTCTTCCTTTGTTTCATAAATTTTTTAATGCAAATAAGTCCCAGAATCAAATTGTTATTGATGTTACACCGCAAACTACTCCACGTGAAGTTCAGACAACTCAAACGATTATATCTCCACAAAGCTCCTCCGAGAGGCCACATCGTATGTAGAGTTTAGAAGAAATATATGAAGTAACAGAAGAAATCAATGACTCTACTCTGTTTTGTTTGTTAGAAGATACGGAACCAATGACGTTTGAAGAAGCTGTCAAAGACGAAAGATGGAGATTTGCTATGGATAAAGAGATGAAAGCAATTAAAAAGAATAATACTTGGCAATTGATAGATTTTCCAAAAGGGAAGCAACCTGTAGCACTAAAGTGGATTTATAAGAAGAAAAATTTAAAAGGAGAAGTAGAGAAGTACAAAGCTCGACTTGTTCCAAAAGGATTCACTCAAAAACTGGAATTGATTATGATGAAGTCTTTGCTCTAATAGCTCGCTTTGAGACCGTTCAACTAATTATTTCATTGGCAGCTCAACAAAGGTGGAAGATTTATCATATGGATGTAAAATCAGCCTTCTTGAATGGAACTTTACAAGAAGAGGTTTAAGTGGAACAACCATTGGGTTACATTGTTAAAGGATAAGAAGCCAAGTTATTGAAGTTGAATAAAGCCTTATATGGTCTTAAACAAGCTCCAAGGGCTTGGTATATATGTATTGATAATTATTTTCAGAAGGATGGTTTCTCAAAATGTCCGTATGAGCATGCCTTATATATCAAGGAAAACAAGAATGGAGAAATTTCGTATGTTTGTTTATATGTTGATGATTTGATCTTTACAGGTAGTAATCTTACGATGTTTGGAGGAGTTAAGAAAAAAATGACTGAATAATTTGAGATGATTGATTTAGGACTTATGACTTATTATCTTGGAATTGAAGTGAAGCAAAGTGAAGATGGGAGTTTTCTCTCACAGAAAACTTATGCTAAATTTTTTTTAAAGGATTTCAAAATGGATAAAATCAATTCAGTTTATACTCCAATGGAATGTGGGATTAAGTTTTCTAAGTTCTATAATGCAGAAAAGATAAACCCAACTTTATTCAGAAGACTAGTTGGAAGATTGCGATTTTTAACTTGCACAAGACCAAATATCTTGTATGTAGTTAGTGTCATTAGTCGTTACATGGAAGCTCCAACTTTGATGCACATGAAAGCAGCGAAGAGAATTCTTCGATATGTTAAAGGAACACTAGAGTATGGCTTATTTTATACTACTGTAAATAATTTTAGATTATCTGCATTTAGTGACAGTGATTAAGGAGGAGACATTGATGATCAAAAAAGTACAAGTGGTTTTGTTTTCTTTGTGGGAAGTACCGTCTTTGCTGGGAGTTCTAAGAAACAACCGATTGTTACTCTTTCAACTTGTGAAGCTGAGTATGTTGCAGCTGCTTTTAGTGTTTGTCATACTATTTAGTTGAGGAAGTTATTGAAATAGCTGAAATTTGAACAAGGTGGAGCTACGGATATTTTTGTTGATAATAAGTCTGCTATTGCTTTGGGAAAGAATCTAGTTTTTTATGATAGAAGTAAACATATAGACACCAAGTACCATTTTATAAGAGAATGCATTGAGAACAAAGAGATTCAATTGAAGCATGTGACATCTAAAGATCACGTTGCCGATATGTTTACCAAAGCTTTAAAATGTGAAGATTTCTACAAATTGAAAGCTATTCTTGGAGTTATTAAAGGTTGAATTACAAGTTTAAGAGAGGGTGATAGATAATAAACTTGAATTATGATTATTAGAGTCCTAGTTAAAGTTATTAGTTAGAGTCATTGTTCTAAGTTAAATAGTAGTTGTTGTTATTAGTTAGAGTCATTATTTAAGTTAAATAGTAATAGGTTTGTCAAGAATTGGTTTTTTAATTTTTGTTGTCTAACAAAGTCAATTATTAGAGTCTATTAGGTTACAGCAGCCAGGAAACATCTTGCGTAATTTCCTCAACTATCCTCGCACTCTCAAACAAAAGGGTGATCGTTGAAGTTCCTACTTTTGCATTATAAATATAGACATATCTTTAAGCATCTATTCTCACACTCATATACCACAGAATCAGACCACCTTTCCCACACTCTTTGTTCGTCCTATAACATAAAACAACGTAAAACCTTTCACTAAAATGTCGCCATCACCTACTTCCCTAGTCTTCAAGGTGAACCGACGAGAACCGGAGCTAATCACTCCGGCTAAGGCCACCCCACATGAGTTCAAGGCCCTGTCGGACATTGATGACCAAGAGGGGCTCCGGTTCCAAATTCCAGTCATACAATTCTACCGTTATGACCCTTCCATGCAAGGAAAAGACCCTGTAAAGGTCATCCGCGAGGCACTTGCCAAAACATTGGTGTTTTACTATCCCTTTGCTGGTAGGCTCAGGGAAGGGTCTAACCGTAAGCTTATGGTGGAGTGCACTGGTGAAGGTATCTTTTTTATCGAGGCAGACGCTGACGTGACCCTCCAGGAGTTCGGTGAAGTTCTTCAACCTCCGTTCCCCGGCTTGGAGGAGCTTCTCTTCGACGTCCCTGGCTCTAGTGGAGTGCTCAACTGCCCTCTGCTGCTCATTCAGGTACTTGTACTATTTATTTCCTTAACTATCTATGAACCCCACCACTACGTCACATTTATGTCCGTCGTCTACTCAATGGGCCAATCTCTATTTTCAGTTTTCTGGATCTAAACCTATCTATAGTTTGGTGTGTGGGTCGAGACGAGAGGAGAACGTTCTTTTACAATCATTAATCTAATTTAAATATATATGAAACATGAGAGAAGTAAAAATAATATTTTAATAAAATACAAGTTTAATATTGATTTCTGATGGAATTGATAAATAATATTATATTAAATTAGTAATGACATTAATTTTTTTATTGCAAATTCTGACAGGTGACACGTCTCAAATGCGGTGGTTTCATCTTCGCTCTACGCCTCAACCACACTATGTGCGATGCTCCGGGTCTTGTCCAATTCATGACGGCCGTAAGCGAGATGGCGCGTGGAGAGCAGGCACCATTTGTTCCGCCAGTATGGGAACGCCATGTGTTGCAGGCACGTAATCCACCGCGCGTGACTTGCAAGCATCCGGAGTACGAGGAAGTGGTCGACACAAAAGGAACTATTATTCCACTGGATGACATGGCCCATCGCTCGTTCTTCTTCGGCCCCACTGAAGTGGCTGCTCTGAGAAGCTTCGCGCCGCCAAGCCTTCGCCACTGCTCCAACTTCGAGTTGTTAACTGCATGTCTCTGGAAATGCCGCACTGCCGCCATCCGGCCAGACCCCGACGAAGTGATGCGCATGGTATGCATAGTCAACGCACGCCCCAGGTTTAACACACCATTACCAGAAGGATTCTACGGCAACGCCTTTGCATTTCCAGTGGCGGTGGCGACAGCTGGTAACATCTGTTGCAACCCAATAGGCTATGCATTGGAACTTGTGAGAAAAGCAAAGGCAGAGGTGACAGAGGAGTACATGCAGTCGCTAGCCGATCTTATGGTGATAAAGGGCAGACCCCACTTTACAGTGGTGAGGACCTATCTTGTGTCAGACGTGACACATGCAGGATTTGGAGATGTGGACTTCGGTTGGGGCAAGGCGGTG
>JAOSBP010000002.1:10551260-10567289 GCA_027563825.1 Erythroxylum mucronatum | reverse complement strand
TAACTTAATCATATTTAATAATAAAAAATATAAATTTAAGAATAATAAGAATAACTTAGTAATAATAATAATAATAAATTAAATTCACAATAATAATCTATAAAAATAAGAATAATAAGAATAACTAAGTGATAATAATAATAATAATAATAATAATAATAATAATAATAATAATAATAATAATAATAATAATAATAATAATAACTGATAATAATAATAATAACTGATAATAATAATAATAACTGATAAAATTAATAATTAGTAATAATAATAATAATAGTAATAATAATAATTATAACAATAATTACACATAATAATAATAATAATAATAAGATGATAATAATAATAAGATGATAATAATAATTATTTTATTATTAAATAACACTAATTATAATTCTAATTAATAAATAAAATTAATAATAATAATACTAACAATAATTACACATAATAATAATAATAATAAGATATAATAATAATAATATTAAGTTAATAATAATAAATTTCAGATAATAAGAATAATAACAATAAGATAATAATAATAATAATAATAATAATAATAATAATAATAATAATAATAATAATAATAATAAGATAATAATGATAATAATTTTTATAAGATGATGATAATACTAAATAAAAATAAAAATATTAATAATAATAATACAAATAAAAAATAATAACATTATAATAAAAAAATTATACAAAAAATAATAATGATAATAATAATATTAATAACAAATAATAAGTATAATAATAATAATTATACTAATAATTATAAAAATCAGATGATGATAATAATAATAATAATAATAACAACAATAACAATAACTACAATAACAATAATAATTATACTAAATAAATAAATATACACTTAATATCAAAGACAAAATTAATTATTTCTATGAATTATAAAAATCATTTATCAAAAAACAATCATGTTTGAATAATAATCCTGTAAAGCCAACATTAGATGAAACATAATAATAATCCATGATGCATGGCTTTCATCTGTACGCCTTCCTTTGTCCAAGCCAGCTTCTTTGGCGGCTTGGCTTTTTTACTTTCATGTACTCTTTCTTGTCCAAGCACGTGTTGTTAAATTTTAAAGCAAAAACGTCTTCGTTTAAATCATGGACAGAGTTGGACAGAAAAATCTTGGACAGGTGATCTATCCTCGTAGGTCTAACCCTAAGGCCCATGATAGGCAGGCCTTGGGTTAATATTAGTGGCTAAGTCCCCGCATCACTCCTTATATATACATATGTATAGTCTCTCTACGGTTTATCCCATTAATAACTGTAATTGTAAAGAGAGTGGGTTTGTTGTGGAAGTTTTGGCCATCACTGAACATTTGCACGGTGTTTTCATAACTGTTGATCATGTCTTCAACAAGTAAGTATCTGTGTTCCCTATCATGTATTGTTATTATTAATTCTGGTTTTTAACAGTCTTCTAACCTCTTCTATGATTTCACTAGAATACTCAAGGCAGTTACTTCGGTCTTAAAGTTGAAGCATCTCAGAGCTCTTCTTTGTACATTTTGTTATTTTTGGTGTTTTAGGTATTTATGGGTTACCTTTTCACCGACTTCTCTTTTCAGTTTTATGTGGTTTTGTCACATTCAATCTCTTTTAGTTTAGATTTGGAGTTGCTTCCTCTTCTTTTTATATGACTATTAAATATCAAGTGGATATACTAATTCATGTTTTTGTATTTTCTCTAAGTATGACTCCTCTCTTTAATGGAGTTGTTCTCCATATGTTATTAGTCTTTACTCCTCTTATGAAGTTTTGTGATTTTGAAGGAGGAGATTTTTCTTATATTTCTAATTGGACAATAATTAAATATATGTTATAATTCAAGTTTCAGTTGCATTTGTTTGAGTCAAACCTTGCTTTGTTTTTTCATGGACTTTGGAATTCATCCTTATAACTTTTCTACTGCTGTACTTAAATAATTGTTAAAGGGATGAAAGTCACACACACACACACACATATATATACACACACACATATAAACAAGTTTCCAAAATGTAGGTGGGTGGCTACTTTATTCACCGGCACTAATAGATGATCGTAAAATTTTGCCCCCTCTAATAACTTATTGTAAAATGAATCAAAAATATTCAGTGAGAGTTTCGCTAAAATGCGAGATCTATAGAGGTCTAAAAGTACATAATTTTACCCTTAATTGATAGAGACAATGAATATTATAGACCCACATGTAATGCAAAATAACGATAGTACAAAAATATAAATAAATAACTATAAATGATACAAATATACAATACATAATACTGTACATATAGAACTTGGTAAAGATTAACAATAATAAATAAAATAATTAAATAAATATACAAACTAAAACAAAGATAAGTACAATAGTAAATCAAATCAGACATGTCAAGAATGTAATTAGGTTAAATAAGAAACTATCTAGACTAAATAATTACGATGTAAGTACTATGTATTGAAAAAAGGCTAACTATAAAATGAAAAATCGAAGGAAATTGTCTAAAATACCTAAGAGAATGAGAATAACCTTTCTATGAGAGATTATTTATCTATATCTTAGTAAGCCAAAGTTTTCAATTTCAGTTCACGTCCTCATTAAGTTCTAACAGGGTCACATAATTTTTTATTACTTCCCTTCAATTCTTCTTAGGCCTTCCTTTTTTCCTCTTACAGTCTCCATGTACTAACTTCTCATATCTTCTCAATAAAGTGTCATGGTGCCTCCTTTTAACATGTTGGAGCTACCTAAGTCCCGTTTATCTCAATTTTTCATTAATACTAACAACTTTTAATTTGTCTCTTACCATTAGATTATTGATTGCAAAATTTAAGTAAATAGAAATAATGCTAATAGATAAGTTTCTTTTTAATATTTTTGTACTATTATATTTTTAAAAATGAAATAAATTACTATGTATTTAATTTTCTATTTATATTTATGTTTTTAAATTCGGTAAAAAATATTTGTTTAAAATTTGGTTTATGATTTTAATTTTGGTTTCTTTTAATTTTCATAAATTGTAAAGACCATGACAAGTAGTTTTTTATTTTTTTTGTTTCTATGATTATATAATAAAATTTATTATTAACTAAATATATATTATTTGATTATTTAATATTAGTTATTAATAAGAATTGAGAATAATTTAATTCAATATTATTCAATTAATTAATATTAGTTTTAATAATTATTAATTTAATAAAATTAATATTAATAAATTATTGTAATATTTAATTAAATATTTTAATTTATAATTATCCAAAATTAATTATATCACATAATGCATTTTTATCTTTCAAATTAAAAATATTAAATAAAATTATTTTAAAGATAAGATATATAACTTAATTATATATAGAAAAGTGATGCTAGGCACACATATTTTTTTTCTTCGTTTCCAGTTATTTTCATAATATTTTTCTTTTCTATTATAGTTTAAATTTTTTTCACTTATTTAATAATTTTTTAATTTGGTTTCAAATTTTACTGGAAGTAAAAGGAATAAAAATCAAATAATATTACTACTATTACAAATAAATTTTCAATTTCAAGAAAACGAAGAATAAATTCAAGACTATTCTAATTTCATAAGTTTAATTCGATAACATTCTTATATTTTATCAGTCTATTTATAACTATTTGATAGGTAATTTATTTTTTAATGTTTTATTCGAACTTCAATATACTATATAACAGTTTAAAAATTCCGAATTCTAAATAAAAATATATGATATAAAATAAGTTAAAATAATAGTTGTATTTAAAAGGTTGATATTATGATATCTTTATCTCAAATTCTAAAAAATATACTATATAAAATAAGTTTAAAATAATAGTTATATTTAGAAAGGTGATATTATCTTTTTCTTAATTTTTTGCAATTTATTAAAAACTAGTTTTCAAAGTGTCTCAATTTTGCACTGTCCATTTCAAACATTAAATGGTGCGAAACGTGGTTTGGACCGTTTGGTGAAGACACTATCATTGGTACGAAATTGGACAGGAGAAGGAAAGACCGACCAACTCCTTTCTGAACATTTACTCGTATGTTACGCTTTCATCAGCCCAGTTTTTCCATGTGGTTATCGTGATTCAAATGCCAAGTATATCGTGATTCAGTCATTCAGATAACCTGATATATATTTTTACAAAACCACAACCTGATATCATCCATTCCGTATCGTCTTCCATTATAAATACACACCCATCTTTAAGCATTTTTGCTCACAATATATCATACACCGCAGAATCAGAGTACCTTCCTCACACTCTTTGTTCTTCCTATAACATAAAACCACGTAAAACCTTGCACTGAAATGGCACGATCGCCTACTTCCCTAGTTTTCAAGGTGAACCGACGAGAACCAGAGCTAATCGCTCCGGCTAAGGCCACCCCACATGAGTTCAAGGACCTGTCGGACATTGATGACCAAGAGGGGCTCCGGTTCCAAGTTCCCCTCATACACTTCTACCACTATGACCCTTCCATGCAAGGAAAAGACCCTGTGAAGGTCATCCGCGAGGCACTTGCCAAAACATTGGTGTTTTACTATCCATTTGCTGGTAGGCTCAGGGAAGGGCCTAACCGTAAGCTTATGGTGGAGTGCACTGGTGAAGGTATCATTTTTATCGAGGCAGACGCTGACGTGACCCTCCAGGAGTTCGGTGATGTTCTCCATCATCCGTTCCCTGGCTTGGAGGAGCTCCTCTTCGACGTCCCTGGCTCTAGTGGAGTGCTCAACTGCCCTCTGTTGGTCGTTCAGGTAATTACACTTTCTTTTCCTAACCATCTCTGAACCCCACCACTTCCATCACATTTATACCTATCGTCTTCTAAATGGGCCGGAGTCGACTTCTATATGGGCCGGTAGACCAGCGTTGGTAGGGTCCAATGTGTTAACGTCTCCTTCCTAATGCCCAAAACCCGTCAATGATGTCACATCGTAACTTTTACGGTTATTAATCTAATAAAAGTTTAACATTTGATAATGTTGATTATAGATGTAGCAAATTAATGGAATTCATACTTAATATCATGTTAATTTTTTATTACAAATTTTGTAGGTGACGCGTCTCAAATGCGGTGGCTTCATCTTTGCTCTACGATTCAACCACACCATGTGCGACGTGTCGGGTATAGTCCAATTCCTGACGGCAGTAAGTGAGATGGCTCGTGGGAAGCAGGCGCCATCAGTTCCACCAACATGGGAACGTCACGTGTTTCAGGCATGTAGTCCACCTCGCGTGACTTGCACTCACCAGGAATACGGGGAAGTGGTCGACACAGAAGGGACAATTACTCCTTCTTCGGCCCTGCAGAAGTCGCCACCCTGAGAAGTTTCGCTCCACCGAGCCTTCGCCATTGCTCCTCCGTCGAGTTGTTAACTGCATGTCTCTAGAAATGCCGCACCGCGGCCATCCGGCCAGACCCCGACGAAGTGATAGGCATGGCATTGATAGTCAACGCACGCTTCAGGTTGAGCCGACCATTACCGGAAGGATTCTATGACAACACCTTTGCATTTCCAACAGTAGTGGCGAGAGCAGGCAACATTTGTGGCAACCCTTTGGGCTTTGCATTGGAACTTGTCAGAAAAGCGAAGGCAAAGATGACAGAGGAGTACATGCAGTCTATGGCTGATCTTATGGTGATAAAGGGTAGACCGCTCTATACAGTGGCGAGGACATATATAGTGTCAGACGTGACACGTGCAGGATTGGGAGATGTGGACTTCGGTTGGGGAAAGGCGGTGTACGGCGGACCAGCAAAGGGTGATGTTGTGCCAATTCTCGGACGTGGAAGTTTTTGTATACCCTTCAAGAATAGAAAAGGAGAGAATGGAATAGTGATGCCAATTTGCTTGCCATCTAATGCGATGGAACATTTCGAGGCAGAGCTTGGTAAGATGCTCAAGGCCTCGCCCAATAACAAATCCGTGTCTATCGCGTCTGCCTTGTGAGACTATCCAATAAAAACATATGCTTTTTCTTTGGCTATCAAAATTTATAAGCCAATAAAAATATTATTTGCTATGTACGGAGCGATGGGTTCCCTACTCCATAGGTCTCCAAGTTTTCGACTCTTGAATGCTAAACCCAGTCGCTATCCTTGTGTCGACGAATCGAAAGATCATGTACAAACAAATGTTGGATGCAGAGAAGACATGCTCTAAATTTAACACACATTATAATTATGCACTCTAATATAAGATTTTGGACATCTCCTGTCATCATAACATGATAAAGAAGTGCGAGTCCTTAGTAGAACTTTCGTAAAAACATGGAAATGGAATTGCTTCATCATTTTATCATTCCGCAGCATGTTCTCTCTTGCCAAAGCCTCTTTTGCTCTCCATAATTGCTTCGTTCTTCCACTTCAACTCTACAATATCTGCCTCTGCATTAGCTACGTCATCATGTCTTTGTCAATTAAATCAATTATGGCTATCCTAGCCCTTCCCCTACGTGTAGGAAACCAGATCCTCTGTCCAATTTTACTCTGTCTTATTCTGTCTTATAAAATTTCAGCCATTTATTTTGCGAGACCCATGCGGCCCCATGCAGGCCCCACATAAATAAATGGCTGAGATTTATTGGACACAATAAGACACCATAATATTGCACAGGAGATCTGGACTCTATGTGTAGCATCAATCCATCAAAGAACCACAATCTCTCCCTTCCTGCATTAAGAGAGTGCCAAAATAAGTAGTAAATACACCAATTACCTTATAGAAGGTAACATGTTACCTTACATTTCATGCAACTATGTTTTTGTATCATGGTTGTTTCCAACTTTTAACGACTCCACTTTAAAACCACAACAAATCAAAACTTTGTTGCGGTTTCAGATTTCCTCATTTGGCTGAGAGATCCCAAGTTCTAAATATGACTCAACAACCAGTTTAGTGGGTGAAAATGACCTATTCTCTCCGTTCCATCTGTACTCCCGTGCATCTCATGTACATGTTACGTTTGGACAGAAATCTGATATGCATGGCTCGGGCCATGCCCTAGAGCTGGCCCGTTGCTATCCCTAGAAAGACTCAAATAGAAGTCATAGCTAAGCACAAGAAAGATTACGAAGACTTGTTCATCTCCTTGAGAAATCAAACACAGATGGCATTTTGAGCAAACTGTCTACCAGTACGTAAACATGACACGAGGTCATCTCTGACTAGGCGTCGGATCATATATACGCATTAAAAGCAGTTCAATTTGGCTCAGATGATCTTCAATTCAGCTGTAACATTTATAACAGGTCAAACAGTAAGCTATCTGCCTGCAAATCATTTTGCACTCGAGTCAAAGAACCAAGTGATTAATAATGCTTAATAAGCTCAAGCCATCCTTCTTCTACTCATCCAAAATACTAGTAATAGCTTCAGAAATAAGTTTAGCTAAATTCTCATCAGGAGCAGTGACAATAATCTTTGTTGAGTGAAATTCTATCTTTGCATTAGTTGGATCTTTGACTTGTACAACACCAGTACATTCCACCTCAGCATCACTCAACGGCTTATCTATAGATGCGTTAATGCCCATGTTCGACAACACAACAAGAAGCCTCTCCAGATCTGGCATAACCCCATTCACGAGTGACTTACTCGGCACTGTGCTTGCCAATTTGTTTTCCAAAAGCAACTGGTGTTTGCCTTGACTGACATATAGTTGACCTTCTAGCCTTGCGATATCTATGTCATCCTGTGTCAGCTTTTTCCACACAAACCGGGTAGCCAACTCTGCCTCAATCTCCATATCAAAGCTCTCTTTCATCCTCGGTACATCTAGGGTATCATTTTCAGTAAAATAGAGAACCGAAAAAGAATGTGAACTGGAACTTGAAAATTTGATCTTCTCCTTGAAATCCCCTGGAAACTGTTCAAAAAATTCATATAAAGAATTGAAAGAATCCTCGCTCTCTCTCTCCTCTAATACTTTCTTTTCTGATTGGGGATAGATATGTCATTAATTTATGTGGAGTGTATTTGTGACTTTTTCCGCTGGGGTGTGGGGTCGGCATGGTTAAAATTAATGAGAGGGAGAGCAAAAGAAATATAATATAATGCAATTACCAGAAGAATTTTAGGCTGCAATATGTCCAGTAAATGACGAGTCTTTCGCAGCCTGTAAAGAATAGATAAAAACCAATGTAATAGTTAATTTCAAACCTTAAACATAATAACCACAAATAAGCAATTTCCTTAATTTGCCTTTCATTTTTCCCTTAAGATATCTAGCAACCCAACATGGGAAAAGGAAAAGTTCAATTTTGTGGAAAAAAAAAAACTAAGCCAAGCTGAATGGATTTTAAAACAGAAGCACAAGTGTTTAAAAAAGCATTGTCCCTACAATAGAAACAGAAGCCTAAAGAACTGAAATGCAACACATCCTACCTATTTGCACCAGGTAGAAACAAAGAAAGCAAGCAATATAGATATCCCAAATCTTCACAGAAGAAGTCTCTGAGTGACATTTAGACTTAGATACAGGTGTTCTCACCTTATTCCAGATTGGAACGAGCACTCAAGAACCTTCATCTCCATTGGCTTGAAAGGCAAGAGAGACATCTCAGCACCTACACATTTCTTCAAATTAACACCTATTAAATCATAACTTAACCAATTGGCCTCATTAAATATATAGAAATCCATGAGTCTCTCTAATAAGGAACCTCAACTAAGCACCTCTAAAACAAGTAAAGAGTTTCTGTCACCATGCCAGCGTTGAAGCAAATGGACAACAGGACCAAGACGCAAGCTCCAGTGAGAGGCAAATATGATACATGGCTCCTGCCAATTGGTTCTAAGCAAATATCGTGAGCTTGAGTTCTAACCAACAAAATTTTGCAAGAACATCAAGAAGCATACTTATTGTAGAAGCATTTAAGATAAACAACTGGGTACAGGAAGTCAACTTTCACAGATGAATTTTTGTCAAACTAGGTCAATGCGAACATATAACTAAAAGAGTATCACACATATTCAAATAACTTCAAATTAAGAATTCCAATTGGTATTAAGTTCACATCTATCACAAGGAGTACATGCCTTTCAACATATTTACACGTGCAGAATTAAGAACTGAGAATGAAAGAGACTTCTTCCAAATCACTAGACGCAAATATCTAAAAAATTCCCCTTGAAGTGGAGATTTAGAAATATCTTCCACAAACGACTTAGTCTAGTTCTATCTACAAAAACATCAACATAAAAAGAGTCAAGTCAGGTATATCTTACAGCAGTTCAGTAGAATGAATACTAGGAAATAGATGAAGTTTTTTCTCCTTCAAGTGCTGGGCATATGAAAACAACGACTGACACGAAAACAGCTGTCCTACCATCAAAAGGACAAACAAAAATGTGTTTCAATTTTAATGCACTAAAGCTCCGTTGACAGGAACCAGAAATACGTAAAAGTGGGACCTTCTCTTGTCGTTGCTTGCATAACCATTCTGGTACGATGTTGGTGAATGCTAGAAGTTCAGACGCTATAGAAGAAATAACATAAACAGGGACCTAGAACCAGATGAAGAATTTGATTAGCCTCAGATTTAAGGAGGCAAGATCCTACTAGCCTCATGACTAAAACTCTTGCTCAAAACTACAAAGAAATGCAAGATAAAATTTACCCTCATAGCAGAAGATTCAAGATAATCTGGTATCTGCTCCAATAGTTGAAGAGAAATTGAAGGTTGAACTAAAGCAACAAGAACTGAACCACCAGCTCTAACAGAATCCACAACACAAGAGCATACAAAAGCTAGCTTATCTCTTTCCTCTAACAGTTCTTCACTGTTCAATAAACATTCATCTACACTTTTACAATCAACCGTGCTATCACTGCAATGTCAAATACAGAAGGCAGAAAATCAGACAGTTTTCTAGAACAACCAACATACTATGAAACAGAAGCAGTACCAAAAGAGTAAAATTTCCACCAGAACCCAGAACACAATAGTCAGTGATGTTACTTGAGAGTTGACAAAGGATCCATAGTTGGAGCATTGTATTTATTGCCATGTTCGACATCTTCCATGTTTTCATTAGCTGAGAAATCTGAGTACAATATCAGGTCCTTTCCTTGCAGAGCATGATAATTGAACTCTGTTGCAACATTGGAGGCAAACATTGAGCTTGAAACAGATGCAATATCTGCATCTGCACTGTCAATAGTCCAATTACACGAGCCAATTTCTAAGCCAGAGCTGAATGCCTTTAAGATTAATGCCCCATTGTAACAGGTTTCTTCTGCATATTTGACCATTTCAACCTTTTGTATGCAAACTTGCACATCTTCTGAGCTGTAAAAAACTCCCATCTACAATGTTACTAACATAAGCAAATGCTATTAATTGAACAAAGCATACACTAAGTAGATGAAACTAATCATTCAGACACCAGTATAAGATAACACCAAGCACATGTCAATCTGAGATTGGTAACACGACAACAAATAGAGTTGTTATTTACCTTATTTAGATTATAACTATTGTTTGTAAACCTCTGTTCATATCCAATCTACTGAAGGTGACAGCAAAGATGGCAAAACGCCTAATGGATCATGATTCGGATTCAAGAGAGGAAGAGGATGGGGGACCCCAGTAGACACGGGGAAGTGAGTTTCCATGAACTTTAAAACAGCAGCATAAACATCTAAGAGGCATTTATGACTTTCTAATTGCCATATGATGTTGCACTTGTTTCCTTTATCAAAAATACAAAAAATTTATACTTATTTCCAACTTAAATTATCTTGTCCATGAGCTTGTCAAAATAAGAACATGATAGAAGCATAAAAACTATTCTCATGTACCCATGCATCAGAAAAATCTGTATTAAATCTCAACTAAAAGATATTAACCATAAGGCTCTTCAAGATAAGCCCCGCAGCCCCAATACCTGTACAATGGCCTCCATCCACCCATCTCCAATCCATCTTTGCCAAAAGCTATCTCCTTTAGAGGTGATGGAAGCAACTGAAGCTCTTCCCACTTCAACCATTGAGGAAAATTGGGTTCTAATCCGTAAATGTGCACAAATTCCGAATGCATTGAGACAAGATCCTTCATCATAAGTTGACCAAGACTTGCTGTTGCTTCAGTTGCATATATCTGAACCAGCCAAACACAAAAGTTTAGTCGTATAGTAAGATTGGGATACAAGATAAGTTTTAAACATTAATATTTGATGAATTATTTGAAAGCAAAAGAAAAAGTTAGACTATATTGGTTACCTTGGCAGAAAACCCCTTGTTTCGAGTCAAAAATGGCAAGCCAAGCATGCCCATCATGCTTGAAATGAGCACAATGTCAATAGAAGAAGGATCCCATAGATGCAAGTTCGTCACAGTCTTGTACCAAGGCTCTGCACGGATAAAATTTCGCCTATCAAGAGGCTGTTCAATTTTCTGCCTCTTGTGAATCTCAAATTCCATATCCATGGACGAATAACGAGAACTTTCATTGACAAATTGAGGATGAAACTGAGTAGTAAGAGGCGAAAAGATTGTGAGGGCTGAAAGGTCCAACGGGCAATCGAGCAATATCCTAAACCCACTCACATCAAGAATGTAAGATGGGGGAAAATAATATCCGCTACCTTTGTTCAAACAAGTCTGCACAAGCATTACGATTGATAAACCCTTAAATAAGACAAACTAGATATTGGCTGAATGCAAAAGAGTTATAAAGAGACTTACAAACTTCATTGATACCAATAGATGCTGGAAATGCCTTGCACCAATTGAATTCTTGCAAGAGTGTTTCATGAACCTACAAAGGTCACAGACACACACTATAAACTACCATCTGCCTATATGATAAGAAAATGAACCAATTTCAATGTAATCAGCGCATCTGACAAAAAAAAAACAGATGATATTTTGAAACAAGGGAGACAAAGCAAAGATTATATATTTACATGGAATAGAACTGAGTAACACCACTATTAAAAATGAAACTAATCGAGTGAAACAATCAACTGTCACGTTCTCTACATGATAGATCTAGTCAAAATTTTCCATTCAATCGAGCGCAAAAATAAAAACCATGAAAGGGTAGACTTTGTACGCAAACTGGCAAGTGAGATTGCTGATTTTGAGATTTCAACATACATAGTAACAGATAGTATTGAAAGAAGAGCTTTTCTACGGGTATTAATAGTTTGCAATTCCAGTCGCATTGAAGGAAGAGCTTTTTTACAGGTTTTAATAGTTTGCAATTCCAGCCACATCAAAAGAAGAGCCTTTTAAGGATTATTAATAGTGTACCATTCCAATCATATATGACACTGTGATTGGAATGGCAAAGACTTCGAATAGGCAGTGAAGATGCTACCAGTGAACACCATTTGAGAAAACCAAAGGAGCAAGTGATGGAGTTAATAGGAGTACAATATCTTCATTTCGGTGATAATTCTTCAGCTAATAAAATAGTTTCAGTTTCAAGAATGTCTGGTGATGACCGTATTTATGTTTGTGTGTGAGATAGTGAAGTAAATATAACCCAAAGCAGAGTTGAAGAAGCAAAACTAAACCAGATTTATCAAATTAAACCAATGTAAATAATACCATTATTTACTGAAATCAAACACAATAAGTAAAAACTAGAGAATCTGAAGAACGTTTAACTGAATTGGAGGAGATTCTTTGATTGCTTGGAGGGGAAAAGTCTGATCCAAAGTTGTGAATACCATACCGGAACTCGTAACAATTTTGGTATTGGTACGGTACAATATCGATATCGATCAATACCGAATACCATTTTAAATAATTTTTTTGAATTGACAAAATAGTCCCTTAAATAACTGAAAGAGTTGTACATAGAGAAGACGGGCAGATTCAACATGAGAATATGAAACGAATTTTGCTTAAAGAAATCCTTCCATCGATGCAAACTAAAACTCAAACTTCAATAGAACTCCAGGAAAGACAAAAAAAAAAAAATTCCTTCCATAGATGCAAACTAAAACTCAAACTTCAAGAGAACTCCAAGAAAGACACATAAAACTCCTTCTATGGATGCAAACTAAAACTCAACACTTCAATAGAACTCCAGTAAAGAAGCATAGTTTTATAAACATAATCAGAAACTAAGACGGACGATTTGCATTTTGAAAATACTTAGTTAATGAACAAAATTGCAGACAATTAGCAGAGGCGAGAATTTCATTAAAAAGGCAAATTTGATCAGGAAAAAATTGCATACAATGATACATTAAGCTTTGGAATCATGTTTTTTGCACTTAAAAGAACTCATCTTTGTATAAACTCATCTCTGAATCATCTTTGGTTGAGAACCAACGTACAAGAAAGCTATAAATGAGTATACCGTGAATCACGTGTAATTTGCAACGGAGGAGGAGGGGCAACTGGCGATGCATCGTGGCGGTGACAGCCCGACGCGAAACAGATGGAGGACTGACGGCGGTGACTGGCCAAAAAACAATGGGAAAAACAATGATGGCGACTGGCGAGGCTTGACGGCGGTATCTTCGACGATGGAGGACTCACAGTTTCGTGGCGGTGATGGCGGCCGGTGACAGCTTCGATTGATTCGTGAGAGGCTTAAATCGTGCGGGGGGAGGGAGAATTATATATTTTTGTTTCCAGTTTAATCTCCTAATTTTTTTAATTTATATTTTTACCTTATAATATAATCTGATTTGGATTTTGATAATAATCGCAGAGTTAATTATATTCATTCTTTTTTTTTACTATATTAATTTTTATTCTTATTATTATTACTCAATTTGAACCAAGCGATTCTCTATTTTTTTTTTTATCGTTGTTGTTTTAGACTTTAGTATAAACGGATAAGACCAATATCATGACTACCTATAGTTATTTTATTTAATTTTTTAAAATTATAAAATAATTTCTAATATATTATATTATATAACTTTTAATTTATTTCAATAATGACTAAAAAATTATAATAATATAAATTTGATATAACAAATATCTTTTGTATTTTTATTAATATTACTTTTCATATATTTATCATATAAACAACAACATCAATAATAATCAGAATGAATATCACTGCTTTACGAGTTCTAAAGAGATTTAATAGTATGCAACGTAACCTTTAACTAATTGAGAGATTGTTTTTAAATAGCTCACAAAAAAATATTTATCATATAATTAATAACTACAATTAATAATACATAGAACCTAAAATGCAATAACTGATTACACCGAGAGATATGACAGGGTAAAAATAATAAAGATTCATAAACATAAGAAAGTGTTGTACTGAAATAATAACAACGTAAAAGTGAAATTTGAAACAAAAATATTTATAACTAAGAATTCTATATTTATATTGCATGTGTAAGTGAAATTTATAGAAAAGAGGGAAAACATGAAAAACTTGAAATTTAATTAGATACAAATCAACTCAAATTTATTGGCCTCAATTTTTATTTAGTACAATTTTTTTATTATTAAAGGAAGTTTCTTCTTCACTATCATTAAAACTTATTGCACCACATGACATTAATAATTTATCTCTCAAAATTGTCTTCTAAGTCACTCTCATATAATCGAGACAAATTAGATATATAAAATACTTCTTCTATTAAAAGATTTAGTAAATAAATAAAATTAAATAATTGTGAAATTGTGAAAAATTTTATATTCAACTTAATAATGATAATAACATACCTTGTTTAAGTTGTATCGAACAAATATTAAATTATTTGATATTTTATGTTATAATCTTTTTCTTTTAAAAAAATTTGATAAATTCAAATAAATTCCAATTCAAACTAAAAAGAAAATCTAGATTCTGAATTGGTCCTACCAAATAATTGTAAGACAACAAAAATAATCATATAAACAAAATAAAACTATGGTTAACTCTAAACAAACAACCAAAGTGATGAAATATATACATAGATTAAGTTTGTCCTTTTTATGTACTACAATACGCATCCCAAAATCAATGTATGCATCTCATATGCCTTCATTTGTGTTTTAAATAGATCTTGGATCATCTTATGTGGAATAATTATGTGATAGTTAACAACATTCTTCATTTAACTTCAACTTTTTTTTGTAAAACTTACTCTAAGATAAATATTATAGTTCAAAAATTCCCCAACAGTAAACCATTAGATTAAATTATCTTTCTCACCTTTCATTGATAACTATGAGATAAGATGTGGATAAGAAAAGTTTATTTTCATATTGGCTTTGATTTTTTTTTCCTTTCTTCCTCTGTATAGCTAACAGGAAACAATCAGATTAAGTTATCTTTCTTATCTTTCATTGATAACTACAAGATAAGACGTAGATAAGAAAAGTTTATTTTTCATAATAGCCTTGATTTTTTCCTTCTTCCCCTATACGACATCATAAAAATAACATATTATTGTATTTGTATCACTATCAACCAAATGAAGTACTCTTATTAAAGGATCACAAACTCAAATGACGAATTGAAATTAGGACCAACATTCGTAACCTTCAAATATAATTTTAGAAACCTTCATTCCAACATTAAACTTGACATTTTGATATGCAACCCACTTATCCCTTATAAACATTTGCCTTGACTTTTTCTCGATTTGAGCAAAAATTGTAATGATAAGAAATTAGTTGTGAATCTTGTAATGGCAAGATCGCCACAAATTTCTACAATTAGTGAAATCATTTCTCATCAAATTTAGGATACATGCACGATTATAGATGAACTTAGCTACTTTTCTTGATTTTTTTATAGTTTCATCAATGATAGTAAAATATCTAGCTTCTTATACATTTTTCAAAATCAAGTCACAAAGACGAGAAGAGACGCGACAGTAAGAAGAGAAGAGGTGGGCGACACACGCAGAAGAGGAGGCGGCACAGAGATGAAAGAAGAGTGAAGAACAGTCCGGGGGGGATTTTTGTAGGAAAATCCCGGGAGGAACATCACATGTTCCAGCAGCGTAAAAACAAAAATTTTGTTACCGGGACCTTCCCGAAAGCCAGGATCCAGGTGTCGGTATGAAGTCTCAAACCTGAATA
>JAOSBP010000002.1:10496535-10516538 GCA_027563825.1 Erythroxylum mucronatum | reverse complement strand
TGTAGCCCTAATCTTGGCAGTACCTTCTATAGGGAAATAACAAAGCAACAGTTTTATGATTTGGTTGGATTGACAAATTTGGCATAAGAAGCACCATATCTATACTACAACATGGTGTATCTCAAGTACGAGTAGTCCCTTTGGGAAAGCCTATCTCCAATTCCTAATAGGTGTACAATAAAGCATTCTCGAGTTTCTAAGTGAGGACATGATTCCAGTCAGGTGAGGCACTTTTGTAAGATGAAATTGTATGTCAACAGATTAAAGCTGACCATGCCTCATACATGAATATGTGCTCCAAGAAAATCCATTCCTTATATTAAATGAAAAGTATCAAGTCAATCTTCTATCCCCACAACAGAGGATAGCTTAAAATTATGATGGACACTATATCAAGATGAATGTCCTGTCAGAGGATGACACTCTAAAGAGTCCATTAGGATCTAGTTAATAAAGTTAATTTCGATTGTCTAACAAGTTCAAATGTTCAATGCTTAGATGGGTATGGAAAAATTGTTTCTTGGACATGAGTGTTAAATTTCACCTTCAGTTGGCAATGAACGGTTACAAAACCTCACTTGAATGAAGTACTTCTGCAAATAACCATGACCATGGAAACTCTATCTATTTGGATATTTCCTATTGTCTTCCACCATAAACTGGCCCAAAACTAATCTAATTTTACATGGAAGGCAACTTATGTTCTCAAATGCCTACAGGATATTATCATCAACTCTCAAAGAAGAGTTTTTGAAACTTACTTGTGCATACAATACTTGTACTCCTGGCTTCGAGTAAGGTCCTTCTCTCCTTCTTCAAGCTACAAAAGAAACCAGAGGAAAGATGGATGGGCAACAGCAAAGCCATTAGAGATAAAGGGACAAGAGCATTACAACCAAGTAAGCAGAAGAAGGACGATTTTGAGACTTACAGGGTCACTCTCGTAGATAAGCTCATAACAAGTTGGAGAAACACACCTCAGAACACAATTCTCAATGGCAATCGCTGAGGATCTGCACTGCTGACCCCAGAGTCCACTGATCCCCGTCACAAAAATCACAATCCAGAACCCAGATGAGTGAAGAACAAATTTACAAAAGAAGAAGGAACAAAATAAAAAAATTAAGAAAAAAGATTAAACTTTCCTGCTAGGAATTTGCAAATTGCCTCAATAAACAAAGAGCGTCCGAAATGAAAATAAAAGAGAAAGGGGAAAAACAAAAAGATGGGAGAAGAATCTCACTTCTCGACATCAACATAGCACTCACTCTTCTTTTTCTTCACTTCCATCTCCTGCATTTCTGGGAACACAACATCACAATAACGCAAATTTGAGATGTAAAACTGCAACACATAGAGATGGAGGAAGAGAACATACACTTATAGGGCGACGAGACTTGGAGAGGACGGCGGTTGAAAACAAGAAAGAAAGTATAAAAACCACGAGAATGGCATTTTGGAGATATTTACGAACAGAAAAACCCATGCTGCCTTCTTCCACTGCTGGTCCGAAATTTCAATCAAACAGACAAAGAAGACGCTGGAGAATCCGACCCGTTTGCCCTTTTCGGCTTCTGGGTTTGGGCGAGTTTAGTAAGGAATTATTGGACTGGGCTTGAACCTCAAATTCAATAGATAACTTGGGTCAAGGCCCGGTTTGTTAGTCCAAATTAACAAAACCTTTTTTTAACTACGAAAAGGGCATAAAATAAAAATAATGACGTCACAATATTTTTATTTATTTACAAAGGGCATATGTCATAGTCATACATAATTTGAGAATCTTCGCAACGTTTCTGAAACTAAATTAAATCAGTTGACATAAGTTACGTACAAGTTATCGTCTTACTTACAAATCGAATGAACCTAAGTCTTCAAGTAATCGAGTCAGATTTACAACAACAAAGGTATCAATTATTTTAATTCGATTGTCTTTACTATAATTTTCCTAAGCTTCTTTGACCAATACGTAACAGAAGCTTTGTATATAATTTCTGTGGAGAGTCAACAATCTATAATTATGTGGAGAGTTTTTTTTTCCCTTCCACTGCAAAAAAAAAAGTATTTTATTACGTTCTTAAAACGTCATAAAATGTCTAAAATTGTATTAGAATATAATTAACAAAATTTTAAAAAATGTTACAAAAAATATCACGAAATTTGGTGTAGGAAAAAATTTTCAACATCGTTTTACGTTAAACGTCACAAAAAAAACATACACATAATTTACAATATTAAAAAAAAACGTCACTAAAACCGAGATTTTAAGAAAACGTCTTTATTCTTACATATCCCAACTATGGGCGGCCGACTTTTTTATTGACCTCTAAGGTTGTTGCGGCTGGCTTTTTAATTGACCCACAAGTTTGATAAGGATAAAGAAGGAAAAGGCAGATAACACGCATAGTATATGCTTCTGAATATTCTTTCGGCGCATAACGGCTGTTCCCTTATCCGTGGAATCATGTTCATGGCCGTATGCCAACAAACTCAACTTTCTCTCTCTTTTTCTTTTGTATTCGGAGATAACGTTGCATTTTTTCTTTTCTCCTTGGATTTTTGGGGAAATTAGATGTTTGAATACTCTTCAGTCTTCACTAAACATGCAGAGAGCCCCATTTGTCTCTAATGCTCCTGAATTGCTGTCTTACATGCATTAAGAGACTCAAGGGAAGACCAATTTTGTAGGTTGTAAAGCTTTCTCTATGATTTGACTTATAACAAGGTTAAATAAAAATTAACTACTGTTTTATACGAAATAAATGTTTATAAAAATATTAATCATTTTAAATAATATATATTTATAAAATTAAGGTATCATTTATATCTTCACCATTCTGAATAAGTATATTTATAAATTAAGACACAATACATAATATTAAATTAAATTTGATTTACATACAATTATTTTTTATTTCACAAAAATTGTGTAATATTAAATACAAAAAACAACAACAACAACATTTCGGTAGAAGTCTCGTTAATACACGAAGTCTGAGAAGGTCAAGAAGTATGTAACCTTATTCTTAACTAGTAGAAAGACTATTTTCAATAGATAAACATGAAAAAATATATAATATAAAAATTAATAAAGATAAATAATAAAGTAATAAAGTAATAATAAGTAAAAAATACTAGCAATAATAATATGCATAAAGATGATAATAATAATAATAAAAATAATTAATAAAAATAAGTAATACAATAAATACAAAACAAGGTAAAGATAAAAAATAAAAAATAAAATAAGTAAATAAATACAAACTAGAAAGAGGACAAGTAAATAAATAAAAGATAAGTCATTACAAAAAAATGTTTAGGCTAAGTAAGGAAATGCTTAGACTAAACAACTAACAGAAGCGTACTACATATTAAATATTTAAACTAAAATTAAGATTTAAGACTCGAAAAAAAATGTTTAAAAGATCTATGGAAAAAAGAAGGATCTCTCTATGCAAGATCTTTTACCCATATCCTAATATACCAAAGTTTTTTATTAAAGGTCACCTCCTCGGTAAGTTTCAATGGAGTCATATAATTATTGGTCACCTCCCCTCTTTTACAGTCTCTAAATACAATATTCTCGCATCTTCTCACTAGAGCATCATGATGTCTCCTCTTAATGTTCAAACCACCTAAACCTTATTTCTTTTAGATTTTTATTAATATTAGTCACCTTTAATTTGCCTCTTACTTTTATATTCCTGGCATTATCTCTTCTAGTAAGATTGACATCTAATGGAGCATCCTTATCTCCGTCACTATTAACTTATGATTATGCATGTGTTTAATAAGCCAACACTTTGCTTTGTAGAACATGGCTGACTTAATCACTAAACGATATAATTTACTTTTGAGATTGAGTGGTATCTTCTTGTCACATAAAAATTCTAATGCATTTCTCCGTTAAAGCCACCTTAATATGATATGGTGAATAATGTCCTCATCGATCTCTCCATTACTTTGGATAATATATATTATATACTTAAAACACTTTTTTTGCATTATAACTTTTGAATCAATCTTCACCTCTACATTAGGAGTCACCTTGTGGCTTGAAAAATTACATTATAAGCATTCAGTTTTAGTCCTACCCAATTTAAAATTCTTTGAGTCTAACATATTCGTCCAAAGTTTTAGCTTAATATTGATATCCTTTTTTGTTCTATCCATTAAAACAATATTATCAGCAAACAACATACACCAAGACACAACCCTTTGGATATACATTAAATATAAAATAAATATACTAAAAGAATATTCATAATACAATATATTATATTTATTGACTTTATATTTTTAAAATAAAATTTAAAAATTACAACACAAAATAAATTATGTTAAGTAAATAACTAAATATATCATAAAATCAAGATTGAAATTAAAATTATTTAAATTAAATTATGTTATAAAATTGTTTTCATAAGTAGTTTATCATATTTACTAAATATATGTATCCATGATAATGTTATCACATAATGTTATCATATATGTGTTAGAGTAGTATTCTAAAGACAATCACCTTTAGCACTTTTTTACAAACTTTATTTTGATTAGAAAGTGAAAGGTAATTTTTTATTAATTTGATGTTTGTTTATTTATGAATTGATGTTGATCTTAAATCGAATTAATGAAGTCCATGATATAAAACATAACATGAAGGAAATCATGATAAGATCATGATAATGAGATTCCTATCAAATGCAATTATGTTAGTATCTAAATTATCCCTAGTCATAGGATTAATAAGATAGGACATTATTAATCCGAATAGACTAGCACATATTATACTTCTTGATTTGATCAAGTAGTGGATCTCACAAACTGTAAGCTTAAGTTGTTTACAGTTAACATGTAGATGCTTACTAAGAGTAGTAAGTACATTGGATGACCCATTATGAGATTATCATATGGATGATCTATCAAATGTCAATGATTAATCTCATCATAACAATGGTGCAAATATCCTTAGACTTAAGGTACTCAAGGATATCTTGGATACTAATCTTGTGCTTTAACATCATTTCTTGTTACCTCAAGACGAGGTCGCTCATAGAGTGGTGATTGGGTACAACTATTGGTATTTGAAGGTAATTGGGTAGCCAATAAAGGATTCACCACTCCTAATAGAAGGAGATAATACCCACGGCCTCTTGTCGGGGTCATTACTCAGGAGTCTCTAGCTAGAGCAATTATGTGTCATGAAGAGAGTCTTTAATGACACATAGAGTAATGAGATCTTAGGACAAGAACTAACATCACTTGGACTAGATGTGACGTAGTCAGTCTACTGGGAGTTTACATATAGCCCATACTCCAAACCAAGTAGAGTATAGAATGGTGAAGGGACGAATTGCACGGTAATTATCTATGGAAAGGTTCGTAAGTCAGATAATTAGCTATCGAAGAGTTCATGTGTTAATCCACTTATATTCCAGTAAATTGGCATCATGAAACCCTTCATGATTTGCTTGAATTAAAGTTAATTCAAGTGACATGAAACCATCCATGATTTACTCGGATTAAGAGTTAATTTAAGTGCCCAAAATAACCGGGAACCTAAGGGTCACACGCATAAAAGATCGAATAAAAAAATAAAGTATACATGGCTGTCATTGAAGTAGGCCGCGATTGTGGCTTATAGGCCACGATCGTGACCGAAGGCTCGATAGATGATGCATAAGTGAGTTCTTCACTTATGTAAACATGGACTAACTAGTTAAAACGCACTTAAGTGAGAGGATAAGGGGTCCAAAAGTTAAAAACCTTTATTTTCTTCCTTATTATTGGGAAAATATTGTCAGTGGATTTGAGCATCATGTCCCTTTTTTTCTTCATATATCTGAGTCATTAAGGCAACTCAGATATCTTCTAACATATTGATTAAGCTTTTTGTATGAGCTTCACAAATGACTCCATTAAATGTCTCCAATAAGTTATTATGAACTATTTCATACTTTTGTCTTGTGCTCACAAATGCCTTCACAAAAGTCTTTGGTTTTCTATTTATGAAATCATTGTAAGCCTTCTTCAAAATACTCTTCAGCTAATTTATTACCTCATTAAATTCCACTTCTGTTGTCCACCTCACCATTTCCTAAAATAAACTCCTATATGTATGGTCTTTATGAAAAGTGGCCCAACTTGTATGGACATGTCAGATACATTTCCTATGCTCAACTTTTAGGAAAAGATTCTTTAATGCATCCACTAAACCCTATAACAAAAAAAAGTAATGTAAGTTGAAGAACTCAAAACATCTTAAGAAGTGAACATCACATATATGGATTTTTAAAGTTTACCTTATGTTGATCACTTACAAAAGTCCATGCATTCCCAGTTATGTTTAGATCTTCAATAAGAATATTCAAAAACCAATTCCAAGATTGATAACTTTCTCCGTCAACCACATCCTAAGATATATGAAATATCTTATTGTTTCCATCATGACCAACTGTATCTAATAAAGCACCTCTAAGGATTGTCTTAAACAATCATCTATCCAACCCAATTATTTTTCTACTTATGTTAAGAAAACCATAATTTAATGCATTAAATCTCACATAAAACCTCTTCAACATTAGTTGCATGGACTTCTCATCAATTTCATTTTGATTAATGAATTGGCCATCTTCATCAACTCATCGTAACTCTTGTTCATAAGACCATAACTTGGCATAATGACCTTCCATAAATCCTTGTAGCATGATAATAGTTTCCTATTTATCCCTATAACATTGGGATTTAGTCACCTATTAAAGTCATATTTTTTCTAAAGATCATCCATCGTCTCAAAAGTTGGCCAATTCATGTTTCTCCTAAAGTTATGTAAGAATTCATTTACAATCCATTTCATTCTAACATGACTATTTTTTGGCACTTTACTGCAATTATACTTGTTTTTTTTACTGACTTGTTTTTTTACTATTTTAATAACTAATGTTTTTTCATTTCTAATCCAGCTATCATATACTTGAAATAGACATTGTAGCTTATAAACAAGTTTTATTCTCACATTGAACTCGCCATTGAGATATCATATCCGATAGTAATTGCACATTTTCTTATCACTTCCCTCAACTGCATCCCATCCTTAAACTTCATAACAATTTCAAATTTGAAATCCTTCATGTCCACATATGGATTAAAGACAATGTATTTCTTCTTTGAAATAGATGCCTCACACCATTTATCATCATTATAACTTGGTGATTGAAATTCAACATCACTATCCTCATTTTCGCTACACTAATCATATGAACTTCCTTATTGTCTTTGTTTATTTTTAGAATAATCACCATTTTCAATGTAATGATTTCCACTGCTTCCAACCCTATACATAACATTATCGCATTCAAATCCATTAGGTACAACCTTGGCACATCTTTTCTCCTTTTTTCTTGCACCAACATATTCTTCATTATTAGTTGCAAATAACTCATCTTCAACCGAATCATCTCCATATTCGCTCATTTGCATAACAATGAAATCTCCATCATCTTCTTTCACTTGAACTTGGAACAACCCTTCATCATTCATCTATGTCTTTTATATTTTGATACTCCTTTTAGGATTAGCATTCTAAGTTCATCATCATATATATCCTTCTTCCTTTTAATCTTTCCCACACATATTTATTGTTATCATGACTTTCCAACATCCCACTATAATAAAATTTAAAACATACCAACATCTACAAAATAACTTATATATGGAACAAACAACATAAATTAGATATTATACATCTATGACCAATAATAAAAATGACACTTTATATCATTAAAAGATGCAAATAAATCATAGGACCATCAGGACTGAATGAACCATCTCATGAGTTTTTAAGATAAAAAGTTATAGCCTTTATGTTTAAAAGTAAACAAAATGTTATATAAAGCTTTGGGATGGTATAAGGAAACAAATAGCAACTCACGACTATAATAACATCAAGACACCATCAACTGTTTTTAGGATCAAGAAATCAATGGGAATGAACTAATAAAGTATCCTCATGAACTTATGCTCATTTACAAGTCCTAATATATTTTAACATCTAAATGGATTGCTTGATAATTATCAATGTACATGGGTAACCAACAATGCATGAGCTACTTGCAAGTTATTGCTTTCTTTATCTTCTTTATATATTCATCAAAATTCAAAGAATAAGAGTAAAGATTTCTCGAACTTCAAAGAATAAGAACAAATATTTGTTTGACCAGATTCATCAAAATTCTTTATATAGTTGATAGTATAATACTGTGAATTACACACCTGAATAGGGTCTGAAGTTTTATCTATTATTTCTAAAAATCATGACTTCATTTGGTAATTTTTGCATATTTCCCTATCATGATAAAATTGGAAGATTAAGAATTAATATTAAGTTAGGTTTCAGCATTCAGATGACTGTGATCCAATAGTATCCTCATCTGATTCTCTTGTCATCGGAGAGAGAACAGAAAAAGATGTTTATAAAAAAGGGAATTGGGAAAAATGGAATGAGTAAAAGTTTGCTCGAAGGCAAAAATGGGAGTTCAAAGTCAAGGGTTGAGGAAATGTTGATAAATGATGAAATTATAAAAGATGTAGTTAATAACATATTAGATGCCTATAGTAGTTCATGTTCAAGAATTCTAAAACTTACTTGACAGCCCACAAATTGTAAGTAAGATGATAACAAAAAATAAATCAGATTTAGGGCATCCCAAGGAAGTTGATAAACAAGAAGGTTTAAGTTCAACATAAAAGCCTTAACCAAAGTATGCAATTACACCACAATCACAGTTCATACCTCGAACGAGAGAAAGATGTTGGACAAAGAATGAGTGTGGCATATGCTGTGTAGCAATGGGGAAGAAGACAATTTTGATTGACATTACTGGACAATATGTAGACTATGTGAATACAGGAGTATGACAGACATTTCGGGAAAATATGACATATAGGAGGAACTAAGTTTGTTTAGTTTTTTTTTTTCAAATTTCTTTAGTTGAATATTATTTAATTAAATTTTAGTAATAACTGAAGTGGACTACCCTGTCACTTGACACTACAACAAAAATAACATTTCACTATGAAAAAATTCGTCACTAAATGTCTCAAAATCATCGCTAATAGTCATTAGTGATGATTTATAGTCATCACCAAAAATGTCACCAAATTCCCGTAGCTAAAAACTATAGGCAGTGTTTTTCATTAATCGTCACTAATAGTTTTTGCCTACTCTTTATTTTAGTAGCAAAAAACTATTAGCAATCTTTTAAGAAAACGTCGCCAATACATTTTAGCTACGTTTAAGTTTCGTAGCTAAAAATTAATAGTTACTTTTCAAATAACGTAGCTAATTGTTTTTAGCTATGTTTCTAAAAATGTAGCTAAAAAGTTTTAGCTACGCTTTTGAAGATGTAGCTAAATGTTTTTATCTACGTTTTATAAAATATAGTCAAATTTTTAGTATACATCTTAACAAAATGTTATATCATATTAATTATAATTATTTGTGACACTTTTAATCCATATTATTGTATATAATATTTATATTTTTTGTGTTAATTTATTATACAAAAATATGATACAAAAATAATTGATAATTTGAAGCATTATATATCAAAAAAATAAAATATCATTAAATTACACCAACAAAAAGAATATTCTTCGTATACAAGATTTAATTACAACTTCAACAATCCTTATCAATAAAACAATAAATACAAAGACTAGTTTACAAATTATAAATAATAAGATTACAAAAAAATTACAACATAACTAGAATGACTGTAGGTTTGTCTATATTGATGAGAGCAATTTCATACATCAGCCATCATATACGAAACATTAGCCATGAGAATCATGAAAGCAACTTCAAAATTGGTATAGTGCCTAAAATTATGCATACTTAAGCTACTTTGTTTTCAATTAGGAAAGAAAAGAGGGTAATGAAATGAAAAAGTAATCCAGTAAAATATTCATTGAAAACCATTAAGTACTTTCCAAAGTACAACTTCTTTATCATGTAAGCACTCAACAATCCAACCTGAGAGTAAAATAAAAAGCAAGTGTTGTAACATATATGCATTGGGTGCATCTATAGCTTGAGTAAGGTTAATAATACTTTAAACAATAAGAATAAAGCTTGATGAAGAAAGACAAACATGACAGTTTAAAAGCACTTCATCTCTAGAGCTCCAGGACTACAATCGCTAACATGAATTTTAAGTTGCAAGTGAATCTAAATTTTTTGGGCTGTTGAAATTTTAACATAACATCCACTACAAGTTAAATACCATTGTTCTTGTTCCTAAATTTTCACCACGAAAGTTGGATATGACAGTAGGCTTCTAAAATCCAATGCTATTAAGCTGTTATTATGATATTTCTCCTCAAAATAAGCATAACTAACAAGAAAATCCCACAGCAATAAAGAAAATCACCTTCATTACTCATAGGTGTTCATTTACTTGACTATCTCCTAAAATATATTACCCATTTTCTATCAAGTTTACTAGTACTAAAGTCTGCAACCAATTAGTTACAAGTATGCCATAACATACAAGATTACTCCAATAATGTAAGTTGCATGTAATAATTACTTCAACAGCCGAATATAAGATTATATGAGTTAAATTATACAAATTACAAACTCAACGATACTTGAAACCATCAAGCTTAGCATAATCATTGGATATATGAATCCTTGATAATACAATATAATGCTTCACTAATCGTGATGGAATCAAAAAGAGATTTTCCTAAAGATGTTTATGTGGAATATCTTTGTAAGCTACTGAAGCTCATACTTAACATAGGCAATATATTTTCACTCAAATTCAAGCTATACAAAGGTAAATGAGATGACAAATTTACAGGAAGCAAGAATCAATGAAGTGAACAACAGTTACCTTTTAATCTAAACTGAGCCACTCGTTAGTAGAATCATCTGTGCCTGTACCTCCAATAACCACGAATTTCGTGGTTTGTCCAATCCTTCCTTCTGCCTTTGATACCTCTGGACATGAAACATAAGAAAGTGTCAAACCATAATTATCTAATTTTTGTGATATAAAAGGAAGGCCAATTATACGATATCAATATATCTAATTTGTTCATAACTAATGCGTGATGAACCCAAATGTTGTTCCAAAACTATCAATATCTGTATTCAACAGGCTTGCATATGAACATTCACAAAAAAATTTGATATGTACTTTTGTTATTGGAGCACAAGGTTTACCCTTAATTGCTGATTAGATTACAACATCTAAACTAAAAATTTACGTTTAACAACTTTAAAATTTTGACATATGAGTGAGAGAGCCTAGGAACTTTAGCCAGCTCTTTAACAATGATCCTTTACAAATAGCTACGTGAACTATGAAAAGGATTTTGAAACAAACTTTTTCATTTCCATTAACAAGTGTTGTCGTTTCAAAGCTGGACACCTATGTAGGCATGAAATCAGTTCCACTTAAGTATAAGCCAGAAATCACTATGATAATGTTTGCACCAACCTAGAAAAGGTGACATGACAAAAAAAGGAATCATTTAAACAACACATTAGACGTCAACTGCTGAATCTTTGATAAACACCCTGCATATAGGAAACTTCCGTCCAATGATCATAGAATAAAATAATTTCTCTTTGATCTATGGTACATTATGTGAAAAAAGGTATCATTCATCCAATAGTCATAAGTATTAGTATATAAAAGGTATAACTGTGAACAAAAAACATGTGACGAACATACAAAATCCACCAAAAACCTATTGAAGTCAATAGTGGTGATAATATTCAAAATCTTTTGGCGCTCTTTTCAAAATTAAATCTCTCACACATCCACCCACTAAGTAAGTAGATCTTCTTTCTTGTACAATTCCTTAACTAAGTGGATTTTCTTGCACAATGAAAAGACAAGCCAAATTGCAGTTGTAAATAAATCTTCTTTCTTGTTCAACTCAGTTCTCGAAAATGAGAATCTCAAATTCTTGTTTCATTTATAAACATTGGAATTCGCTATGCTTTCAATAAATTGCCGCTAACTTTTATTGGCCCTAATTGATCGTTTTAATTTGCCTTTGCTGACGATTCTAGAAATCGTTGCCAAAAGCTAAATATTTGGTGAAGTTTCTTCAAATTTGTTACCAAATTCGTTTCTTTGCTTGACTTTTAGTGACGATTTTTACAATCGTAGCCAAAAGATTAACTTTTAGTAACTATTTTTCTAAAATTGTAGCTAAATGTCGATATTTGGTGATGATTTTCAAAATCATCACGAAAAGTAAACCTTTTAACGACTATTTTTCAAAACGTTGCTAAAAGTTATCCTTTTGGCAATGATTTTAAAAATCATCGCCAAATATCGATCTGCAAGAAAAATGTAACCTTGTCCTTGCTTTGTTGTAGTGTGGCTTTTTATTTGTATTTTAAGACAACTAATGTGGCAACAGAGAGATTAACATTGAACTATTTTATGAAAAATTGAAAGTTAAGGAATTTTATTGTCTTTTTTCAACTTTAGGCTATAATTGTAAAATTATAAAAAGTTTGAGATTTTTTATTATTATTAACCCTTTTTTTTTTGAGATGTAGTAAGAAAAAGATAACAAGAGGTGTGAACTAAGATCATTACAATTCATCAAGCATGCATTTTGATATATATGAAAAATTAAGAGTTGTTAATTTAATATTTGTTAGTTTTATTTGAATTTAATTTATATTTAAATATGAACATGTAAGTAAGTAATTTGCTTAAAATTTGAATATACATTTAATAAATTAATTTATTATAAAAATAATTTGTATTTATAAATATAAAATAATATACATTTAAACTATATTCAATTTTTGTGTAACATGTAAATGATATAAATATATTGAAAATGTTATTTATCATTATAAAATTGAAAATTGTGTTTAAAGAATATTATGCTTAATAATTTGATATTTTTGCAATAATTAATAATGAAATATTTTAATAACATAAAAACAAGCAGCACATTTACTAAATAAAAATTATATAATTATATTAGTAAAAAAAATAAATTTATATTATATAATTACTTATATTATATAATATTTAAATAACATTAAAAAAAAGCACCAAATTTTAATTATAGCAAATTATAATATTTATGAGTTTAGCTTGACAAATGGTGGCACTTGATTGAAGAGATATAATTCATTATGCAACTGTTATATATTTGAAAATCTTATTGTTATGATATTTTTTGCAGAACAGTATCGCTAACCACAACATCCTAGCCAGGTCACGAGGATTGAACCTGATCAGCTTTCAAATGTTCACCATGGAACTACGCTTCTTTGCGAATACTGAACATCCTAGCTAGGTCATGAGGATTGAACCTGATCAGCTTTCAAATGTTCACCATGGAACTACGCTTCTTTGCGAATGTATAATTGTTCTCAATGGTTACTCCACATGAGTAAGTTTCTTCGGGTCTAAAGTTGGTCGCATGGTATAGAAAAAAAGGAGGACCCAGCTTAAGCTGCACATCACCTAAACCTATAATTGCGTAGCCAATCTAAACACGCCATCTTCTGTTTGATTGGCAAACATAAGCACCACATTTTCAACACTTTAATTGTGTCACACTAGAATGCATTTCTTGGGCCTCATATTTCCACATTCCCCTGACGTATTTACACTTTAAAATCGTATTCTATAGTAAGAATGAAAGAGTCTGAAAAGAGGAAACACGAGTTGATTGTAAACTCGTATTAATTCTACATTAAGAATGAAAGTGTCTTATGGCACATCATGCTCTTGGGAAATTGTTTGTTGTCTCTCTAGCCTCTAGGTACAATGAACTAATGAAGTACCTTCATACTAAGTTAGCTTGTCTGCAACCTAAAATAAAAATCTTAAAGTATCAAAACTCAAAAGAAGGAAATAAATGACATCAATAGTCGGTTTTGATCACCGACATAGGAAACGTCATTTAACTTATTAAATCTTCCACTATCAAAACTACTCCCGAATATCTTGTTCTTTCTCTCCCTCAAGTTTCCTACTTTCTTCTTGAATCAAAACACCTTCTACATTCAATATTCTTTTTCTTCTCCGATCGAAACTACCCCATATATCATATATATAAGATAATTACATATGCCAGCTCAAAAGATGAACTCGTTAGCCCCCAAGGCAACACATTTAGGTGAGTTTTAAATAAACGTAATTGTATAACGTTGTAATCATCCCCAGGAAGCTCCTCCTCAGAGACAGCGCGAAAGATGGTGGCAGAGAGCTCCGACAGTAGAAGCACTACTACAAACCAGTTACCATACCCCATCAAGACGGTGGTGGTTCTGGTCCAAGAAAACCGTTCTTTTGACCACATGTTGGGGTGGCTGAAGAGTATAAACCCTGAAATCAATGGTGTTACGGGCTCTGAGTCAAACCCCATCTCTACCTCTGACTCCAACTCAGCCACCGTTTTGTTCCACGATAATGCTGCCTACGTTGACCCTGATCCAGGCCACTCCATCCAAGCCATTTACGAGCAGATATTCGGGGTTCAGTGGAGTGAATCGTCACTTTCCACTAAACTGACTCCTAAAATGAACGGCTTCGCGCAAAACGCAGAGCGCGAGCAGAAGGGCATGGCGCAGACGGTGATGAACGGGTTTAAACCGGATTCGGTGCCGGTATACAAGGAGTTGGCGAGTAACTTCGCCATTTGTGATCGGTGGTTCGCTTCTGTTCCGGCGTCGACGCAGCCAAATAGGTTGTATGTTCATTCAGCGACATCGCATGGATTGACGAGCAACGACACTTCAAAGTTGGTCGCAGGATTACCTCAGAAGACCATATTTGAGTCAATAGATGAGGCAGGTCTTTCCTTCGGGATCTATTACCAGTACCCTCCCTCCACTCTTTTCTACAGGTAACCTTCATTCATTTCCTTTCTCTTTTTACTTTCTGTTCCAATATTCAAATATATATATATATATACACACATAATTGCTGTTAATTACTATATAGAGTTGCATAATTGTGTATATGCATATACACAAAATAATATGTACCAAGAATCCCACATCGGACAAGTATAAGAGCATTCAACAATTTATAATAGTGTGCAAACCTCTCCTTCTTAAGCTAGTTTTTTGGGGTGAGTTAGACACTTTCTAACATGGTATTAAAGCCTGCTTGTCTCGATAGTTTGGGGCGGTGCCTGGTTATGTCGCTTTGCCCAATATGTCCATCAGATGTCCATTCCTGCTCTGGACTGAGAGGGCGTGTCAAGAATTTCACATCGGACAAATATAAGAGCAGTCAATAATTTATAATAGTGTACAAACCTCCTTCTCTTAAGTTAACTTTTGAGGGTGAGTTAGGCACTTTCTAACAATATGTTCCGTATTTCTTCACCTAAAAATCAAGAGGTTGTATACTCTTATTTTTTATAGGTAGGATGAGATTCATTCAAAAGCAATCAACTATAAATTGCTTACTCGTCCTTCTGTTGTCGTGTATGTTAAATATCATGGGTCGTCGAGGCGTTGAAGGTAGCTAACATTGTTTTTTCTTGGTATATCCTCTTCCTTGGAAGCTAGCACAATCGGGTTTTCCATTGTTGTTGTTAGGTGCACGCATTGGAGTTGGTGAGAATTGTTAATTGATTACTTATATGACCATAACTGCTAGAAGATGTCGGCTAAATTGGTATTGGGACAAGAAGATAGTCCAAGTCTAATAATTAGTAGGATAGGATCATTGTTTTTTGAGTGGGTAAGATTAAGATTTTAAGTTTTCTTTTTAAGAAGTCAAAATTTTATTTTCATTTGTTTCTCATATGTTATAGAAAGTAACTCTATTATAATTAAAAATAAAAATTGTACAACAAATAAGAAATTTTATAAATAAAAATGAAAATCAATTCATAATATATATCATGAACCTCAAAATTTGAACTATTTTAATGGAAAATGTAGTTTCCACCTAATAATATTTTCATATTTAATTTTAATCAAAGTAATTCTTTTTGTTTTCATACACAAAATTAATTTTAAAAATATTGTACATGGACTCAATAACATATTTTTTGAAATTTAATTAACTATGTTGACGTAATCCTAAAAAATGAAAAGATATCACACACCTCCTTTAAAAATATACACTAGTTAAATTTTAAATTTCAAATAGCAAATTATATTACATTACAAACTATTGTAATAATTGGAATTGATACAAACATAATTATAGTAAATTATGTTAAAAAATGAAATGAAAAATATTATCACATAATTATAATTACCTTTAAGTACTAACTAATTAATACTCAACTTGGTTGAGAAATTGAGATGGGAAAGTTGTATAATACAAAATATGGATGTCGACATATGTTTCTGTTTCTTGAAAAATTGGATTTCGACAGGTACAGAAATTATAATGTAGCTATATACTTGAAGCTGATGAAACAATCTCTGGACTTGGCAGGAACCTTAGGAAGTTGAAGTACTTGAAAAACTTCCACCAGTTTGATCTGGACTTCAAAAAACACTGTAAAGAAGGGAAACTACCGAACTACGTGGTTGTGGAACAAAGGTTTTTCGACCTTTTGTCAATACCCGCAAACGATGACCATCCTTCACACGATGTCTCCGAAGGCCAGAAATTCGTGAAGGAAGTATATGAGGCTCTAAGGTCAAGTCCCCAGTGGAATGAAATTCTGTTCGTAATCTTATATGATGAACATGGTGGTTTCTACGACCATGTTCCAACACCCGTCAATGACATCCCTAGTCCTGATGACATTGTTGGCCCTTCCCCATATTACTTTAAGTTTGATCGCCTCGGTGTCAGGATTCCGGCCTTTTTCATATCTCCCTGGATTAAGCCTGGAACAGGTACACATATCTTTTGGTTTTTTGGCATCAAAAACTGGCATGGACGTTACCTGACATTTCCTTACGTTTATTGTTATGTATTTGTTGATACAACCTTTCTTCTTTGCTTGATTATGAAACTGTTGCTGACAATATGATATTGTTTAATATGAAACTGCAGTGTTACACGGGCCTTCAGGACCACATCCCACATCAGAGTTCGAGCACTCCTCGCTAGCAGCAACAGTTAAGAAGATTTTCAATCTGAAAGACTTTCTAACTAAGCGTGATGCTTGGGCTGGTACTTTCGAGGGTGTTCTGACAAGAACCACCCCAAGAACAGATTGCCCTGGTAATTTATTACAGCCTCTACTATTTCCTCATTAAATTGATTAAAAACATACTTGCCTAAAGTAAAGTTTGGGTTTGAATTGAATTCTACTTTGATACAATCTACAGTTACTTTGCCGGAACCAGTAAAATTGCGGGACGGTGGAGCTAAAGAAGAGTCGAAACTAAGCGAGTTCCAGGAAGAATTAGTACAGCTTGGAGCAGTATTAAACGGAGATCACAAGAAGGATATATATCCTGACAAACTGGTGGAAGGCATGACTGTAGCAGAGGCTGCTGCATATGTGACAAATGCATTCAAGACATATTGTGCAGAATGTGAGAAAGCCATTGATGGGGGAGCTGCTGGAGATGAGATTATTCTTCTATCAGAACTACTTACTGCGCGTGCTTCTACTTCTTCACGCTCAAATTCCAAGTCTTTCCTTCACCGCTTTCTTTGTTGCTATGTTCCTTCTAATAATTGATTGTTTCAGCTATTTGCATATGTGACCTTTTTCGGATCCAAGAGGCTCGCACTTTATCTTAGCCACACTTTCACACCTAAAGCATTATTGATTATTTATGATTGTCATTTTTTTCTAGTACTTGTATTTGATGTAAAAATTGCGTTGTGTATTAGTGGCAAAATTTATGTCCTTCAATACATCATTCTTTCAAGATTAAGTATGATTGGTTTATGTTAACAATTTTCTACTCAAAGAGACAATCTCAAGCTGCTATAAGGCAAAAGAGAGCTGCATAATTTTAGTTTTTTATTATCATTGGATGTGTTTATACACATAAAAGAGATATAATTACTGAATGTGTTTAGATACATAAAAGAGATACAATTACCTTAATTATGGACACAAATTGACGCCAGATAAGATATATATGATTCTAAACATTGAAGGTAAAGCATGTCCAATTGGATTCTTCTAATATAATGAGTATCATCGAATATGCTTTTTAAGTTAGAGCATGGATACTACGAATGCCTTATTGGCCAACCAGAAACAAAAATTGAACATAACCAAGAGTTTTGGTAAAAATATCAACAAGCTGAAGAATTGAAGAAACATATGATTTTGCGAGAGAGTCAGAGTCAAAGCAATAATGAATGAAGTGACAAGCAATTTCTATATGTTTTGGGCGCCCAAGATGAATAAGGATTGGCAGTAATATGTAAGCCAAAACTCGATTATCATAAAGAAAGGAGTTGAACTGGGAAAGAGCGATCATGTCAGGTCCTTGAGCAAAGAGTGAAGCCAAATAAGCTCATAAGCAATAGTCGCCATGGAATAGTATTTAACTTCAGTTGATGAGTTAGACAATAGTTTGCTTCTTGGTCTTCTAGGAAATGGTGGAGCAACCAAGGAGAATAAAATAAACTAGTAATAAATGTTAGGAATTTAGAACTCCCAAATCCACATTTAAGAATATTTGATAGAAAAAAATATCAGAAAATAATAACACAAGAGAATTTACGTGGAGTGAAAAATTCTTACAATCACACAATTTTTCCTCTCACCCAATTCCCTAATACACCAACACACCCACAAAGAAATACTCACAACAAACTCTCCAACTCTCACCTCAAAAGAGGAATTTAACTAGAGTCAAATTTGTCATACAAGTCTTTGACTTTGTATTGGTGCATTAAACAAGAAGGTAGCAACCTCCTTATATAAGCAAGAGTCTTGCCTCAATTGTTGTCCCCAACCAAAATGGGACAAGAAAGGAGCCAACAACTCAACACAATCAACACTCAATCTACTAAACAAACATCACAATATCGACCAAGAATAACAGTTGCAACTTCTGGAATTTTCTCACACCACAACTCACAATCAACAGCCACAAAACTAACACCATGAATAATAAGACAGTCACCAAAGATTCAAGCCCTCATAAGCAAAACCCTGCTGCAAAAATCAACGCTTTCAACCTACTCCACAGCCCATCTCAATAGACGTTCAAAGCACAAAAGAATACAATTCTAATAATCATACAAAATCAACAACTTTTCAGCCCACTGTTGTCGTTTAAAGATGGAATATGCAACATTAACGACAACATAACAAGATAAAAGCGGAGCACACACACATCAACCTAGGTTACGTGAAACCCCAATAAAAAAACAAATGCTCTCTTATTCAATAAGCAACGACAGTTACAAATAAAACACAACTCAAAAAAATCTGCACAAGTCACGTGACTCAGCCTACAAAAGTTTGCAACAGATAAAGTTGGAGTTAAACACAATCAGCAGGTAGAGATCATCGAAAATTATTTTGGAATCTTAGCTACCAAATCATCAAAAAATGACACCATTCAGCCCATATTACATATGAATCTCAGCCACAATCTTGCTACCCTAACCAAGTTAAATTTTTAGAAGATAACCATTATCATATTCCATCTTGATTATAATTTGAAACTTATCAAACTTGTCTTGAAAGAGTCCCACAAAAACTCAACTAAGTCTAATTATTAAATGATGTCCAAAATTAAATAATTAAAATATTATCATCTTTATCTTAACAACAATATATAATGATAAAATTTTGAAGTAATATAGGAGCAAGATTTATTAGTTTTACGATAGAATATTTTATTTTCTTTTTGGAACTATACAAATGTCGGGATTTAAGAGTGCATATGCTAGAATTTTGAAACCTTATTCTAATGCTCATGCTGCATTTCACCTCGTAACCAGTTTGTAACAATGGTATAAAGGATTGATGATTTGGGATAGTGTTAGAAAAGACAAATCTAATTGGACATGAGATGCAACATATGTCATCTTGCAATAAGTAGACAC
>JAOSBP010000002.1:10460281-10472516 GCA_027563825.1 Erythroxylum mucronatum | reverse complement strand
TTTGAATTTATAAACAATTAAGTAGAGAATTATTATTATAAATTATATTATAATAAATAAAAAACATTATGTTTCTTAAATTATTCTTATTAATTTAATTGTTTTCAATTATGATAATTACAATTTCTTTTAATTTGTTAGCTTAGTTATTATTGCTGGAATTATTATAAGTTGTGCGAATTTTATATTTCTTTTTTTATTTTTATTAATTTAATTGTTTAAAATTTTTATTCTGTTTCTACGTACTATTATTCAGTTTATTAATAAATTATTTATTTATTAATGATATTAAATGATATGATTGAATTTCTGATAATTATTAATTGTGTTCTAAATAATAATAACGAGAAAAACGCATAAGAATAATTTCTTGGTTTGCGCCTGTGGGTTTTGGAACAACGTTCTTCAATTTATAATAAACTGCCTTGGAAATCCTAAGCCATATTGTTATTTGGCTGAAACAGCGCCTGTGGATGGGTCCCACAGGCGCCTGTCCTCTATGCTCCGTACGTAGCTGTCAAATTTTAATGGCCAAACGACGTCGTTTGGCCATTAGACACGATAAGACATGGTAACATCCGAGAGAGGATTTGGACTCCACTTATATTCCTAATTAATGCATTCCAATGAGAGTAGGAATCATATTTTGGTTAAGTATTTGGCTTTTATAGACAACATTTATTAACGGTTATATTCCAAAGCCATTACAGTTTTTCAACAAACGCTTCTCTCTTACACCAACAAACCTCCCCGCTTTCGATGCCTTGTAATTGCTCCTGTTTACTTTTAACCCTGATGGATTTTAGTGTCATCTTCACCCACCACCGTCCCCATCACCATCACCACCATCATCCTATCATTCATAATCACAAGATCAAAAACAATCGAAGTTAATCTTCAATGGATGCCAGGAAAAGAGATCCTAGAGTGTATGTTCTCTCCTTCCTCTTCTTCGCATTCATTGTTTCTGGTGGAGTTTGTCTTGCCCTTTATCTTTTTCTGCCATCAAATGACTCCCAAGAACGGTATCTCTACGCAGGAATGACTTTTGTTTGCATTCCGTGGGCATTTTGGTTGTTAATATTTGTATATAGATGCATTAAACCGGTCCGAAATGATCTGCAACAATGCAATTCCTCTGTAAAATCATCAACCACACGTTCACGAGCTACAGGAGTTGTGCCTGCGCATACAACATCTGGCGAGTCTCCTGTGCCTTCTCCACATTCCCCTGAAGGTGCACGGCGGGTGCATTTCGGTGGGGTAGTTGTGATTAGCGAAGATGACAATGAAGGTGGTAATGAGAAAGATGGATATGAAGACCAAGGTGCAGGTAGTAACAGATCATCAGAGGGGAAGGATTCTGATACTTCCACGGAAAGTGAAATACCGTTAGCTCTCTCCGTCTGATCTTGTTGATTATATGTTGTCCTCTTTTTCCCCGTCTTAGAGCTTTCTTAGGATATGCATGCATTGTTCTTTAGGTTTAGGACTTTCTGCCAATTAGTTAGAATCTTGTTTGCCATCATAGCCCAGTGAAAGCACAAAAAATGTCAGACAAAGGAGATGTAGTTTAATCTCATATTGAATATAAGATATAGCCTTTCTGAAATCAATATAAACTCTGGCCATCCCTGTGATGATGATATGGGGCAGTTAGAAATTGGGAAGATAGATTTTATATTATGTGCAATATCTGGTTTCTCCCTTCTGCTCTCCTGTGAAATGAATCGAGTATAGTTACTATGAACTGATACTTAAATATGTATGTAAAAATGAGAGCACTGCATGCTGTGCAGTTTTCATCTACTGGTGTAACAAAAATTTATGAGTAGAAATCATAGAAGTCAATTAGTATGCTGGAACTGTCTTGGTTTCATCCCCCTGGAGTCTTCATGATAAGTTGTATGAAAAATTATGCAGAAACTGTATCCCTACTTAATAATCACAGCTTCCATTTACTTGCATTTTCTTATAAAAGAAGAAAATGAAGTGGTTACACGTCCTACTTTTACTATGGCTGTGAAATGGAGAGCTGGGCAATCCTCAATCATGCTTCGATTTCTTTTCCCATAGTCATGTTCTTGGGGAAAGGACAACTCAGCAAGCTACCTAGATGTAGTAAGAACGTAGGCAAGGAAAACAAGTTCCTGAGGCGTGCCTTTTGCATAAGGTAATTTATTAACTAAATGCAGAAGTAAATGTCTGATAGTGCTCAAAACTGTTAGCATTATTATTTTCAAGTAGCTGGTTATTGATTTTTCTTCCATTAAAACACCTTACCTGATCCAATACGTAATACTTAAAAGTTTCTTAAGCTATTGGAGACATTTTCGTATGATATCTCCTAAAAGTAGCTTTTCACTTCCACTCATTAACTGTTATTCATTGAGAACGGAACTTATATTAATGGAATTCAGGACAAGCTACTACAATTATACACGGAGCATTAAAGTTAAAAAAGAAAAGCAAAACGGAAGCACATGTCAAACTTGGTACTTTGGATGTACCTTCTTCTTCTTGACTTGGGATTTGCAATCATGAATGCTATTCATGCACCCTAACTTTCTCTTCATTTCCTTCCACATGCTACTCTTCCATTTCTTTGACTTATGACTGTTGCAGCCATTCACAATTGCCTTCATTTTATGACAGTCTCTTTCTAGTTCCATCACTTTGATGCTCATTTTCTCCATTTCAGTCCTCATCTCCTCTTCATCTCTATCCTCATGCAGTTCTTTTTCCTTTTCTTCCTCTGATTCATCTTTCTTCATACTTTCCTCAATAATCTGAACCTCCTTTGTGATTCTCTCTCGAAGCTGTAGCTGTCCAACGAACAACACCTGCACCACCAACCTCAGTGGCAATCTTCCGTTCTGCATTGCATGTTCACAAGCTTCAGGTGACAGCTTCTGGCAATCCAACAACTTGCATATCTCTTCCCTCTCCAGCTCTGTAAAATGCCTATGCTTATCCAGGTAAATGTCAATTGCTCTGTAAATGCCGTCTGACTTCCGATCTGTTCCTGACGATGCAAACGTTGACATCTGAGCTAGGGAAACAAATGCTCCCGCATTCAAATTAATGTCATTTGCAACCATCAGCAAAAGCTCATCAATGAGCTCTGCCACTGAGATTATGCCAGACATATCAGAACTACTGTAGTTGGCATAAAAATGCTTCAACAGCCGCCTTAAACTCTCAGTATCATATTGCACTTCCTCCGCATAGCCTTGACAAAATATCAAGAGATCTTTGACTGTTGCCTGGTCAAGCTGTCTTCCAATCCTATTCTCATATCCATCTATGCAATCACTGCTAGATCCCAATAAAACTGCAGACCTTAGCATTTCAAACAACAATGTACATGGAACAAGCCCCTTTCTACGAGGAAGCAGCCTTTCGACAGCTTCAATCACATCTTTTCTTGGGTTCCTCTGGCACAAGGATAAGCTTTCAACGCCTGAATCACTATAAAAACCCCATTTCTTTGCATAGTTGCAAAGGCACGCAGCTATATATTCAGGCAGCAGTCCCCGTTGATTCATTTCACTGATTATAGGCTCATATAGCTGGAGTGGCAATGTTGTCAAATCCTCTGACTTCCAATCAAGAACAAAGAGCCTTCTTCTTGCATTTGGCCTGAAACATTCTTCTTCATCCGCACTATTCTGGCCACAAGATGAAATCTTCATTGGTTCTCCGAGAAGCCGGGGTTCCTCTAGTGCCTTCTGAATAATAGAATCTATACAGGCATCTATCAGGCCCAAATTCAGTGCCTGTTCAAGGTTACTAACTACAGAATGATACGCCTTGATCGTTTCATTCCAACCTGTAAGGACTCTTTGTTCGAAGAACGTTAGAGCTCTATTTAGAAGATTATCAGGGCTGTGATTTTCAGTCATCTCCAGATAGTGAGCAAGGCAAGTGATCGGAATAACATTCTCTGTTGTGAGATTAAGTTCAAATCCATGGCAGAATCTTGCAACAAGCTCAAACGTTTCAGGATCAGTACGAATATCCTTTAAAAAGTCACTGACGTTTCGTGGGTGGTTTTCTTTGAGTAGGGAGGCCATTTTTTTTGATCTTGCAGCCAAAAGTTCCTACCAGAACATGCTGTTAGACGCAAAAAATGAAGCAATAGATCATAGAATAACAAAGTGTACGTGATCACATTGTATTTTCACCTTCAACTTACCACATTAAAAGCAAACGGCAGACCAAGTACTTCGAAATGCACATCTGGAAATCTGCACTTAGACAACCTGAAACAAAGATAGGGAATCAATCGATAATTAAATGGTAAAAATAAAACGCCAACGATTGTAAGTCTTTTGTGCTACAGTTAGCCATTCACAGAAGTGGAGAACATATGAAGAGTGAAGAGGGGGAAAAATGTTTACATCGATGACGCTTTGTCGGCAGTTCTCGTGTTACAATCTGCCATTTTCCAGCTCCACGGACTATACTGTTATAAATGTTGCTCCTCAGGTTCTGATCCTACAAAACGCACTCTAAATGAATCTAAACAGTACGGCCAAAGTTAGACTGCTGATAGTCAATTGATTTCTTTATCTGCACAATGTCTCGGTTTGACAGCTCTACCATACGATGGCTCAAGCATAATGCATTGGATTGTTCAGACTTGAGAAGAAACCGCTCTAAAAATTCAATCTTTTGGATGAATATAGAGATTAGACATAGACGGCTCTGTGCTGGCTATGACATGATGTTGAATGTTTAAGAGAGGAGTTGGAGCACAGACCAAAATGAAGATAAACTCAGGAGATAAGCAGAGGAACGCTTAGCTGTGCAGAATACGTGAGGGATTTTTGAAAATTGAAATTGAAGAAAACGAAATGGAGGGAGAATATTGGGTAATTATCTGGTATCTAATGCAGATTTCATATACACAATGTTACAACGTTTTCCATGGAGAAGATCTCAACTATCCTTAATCCAGCTATACACCCAATTGCAGATACTGTATCCCTATTTATTGGGATGAGATCTTTACAAATTTCGACACGGCTATATTTGTCAGTTCATATTCCACTTAAGAGATATATTGAATCCTGATGTGATCAGGATTCATCACCGTGATATCCATATGAATAGGAAGTTATTAGATTTAGTTAAGAAAACTGAGGGGAGAATGTTTTTTTTTTTTTGGAAAATGAAAGGAATACTAATTTTTTTTGGTTAAACCACTCAATAACCAGCACTACATGGGCAACCGACTAGTCCGGATTCGAGCAAGGAAGGACCCTTACGGGTAGTAAAGTTATCCCTCACGAGTGTTTAAAGTGACTCCATTCTTAAGACTCGAACTCAAGACCTTGGTTAAGGATGAAGGGGCCCTTGTCACTCCACCACAGCTCTCGTGGGTAAAAGGAATACTATTTACAGAGACTACATTATTACAACGAGCTCAAGAGAGCACTTGACAACAAAAAATACAGAGAAGATACAAAGGAACAATTAGGAAATTGATCTACAACTGAGGGGAGAATGTTGCATAATACTTATATTATCCTTTTTTGTTTGATGCGCATATAGCATGATTCATTTTTTATGATGTTAACTCTCTTCCGTGCGAGAGTATATGTTATCTCATATATCAATACAAATGATAGTTCACACGCAATTAACACTTGCCTTGTTTACTTGTTTAATCATTTAATTCACCCTTTATAACTCACATCTAGTGTTTCACTTGTTTAATCATTTAATGCACCCTTCATAACTCACATCTAGCATGTTAAGATAGATTGGATAAACTTATCATTTCTTTAGGTTATGTAGTTATGAATAATCCCTTTTTGTTTAATATACTTCATATCGATATTAGTATTTCATGTCTTGAACTCTCTTTTATTACTTAATAAAATATTTAAAACTTGTATCATCTTCATTCTTATAAAGTAGCAGAGACAGTTATCTTTGAGGGAAGGTATTTCATATGTTTGACATACTTTTTTTTAAAGTCTAAAACTAGGGAATGATAATAGGTTAGGTTAGGTTAAGCTAAAGGCCTATATCTCGTTGCTTGGTTGAGCTTCTTATGGTTAGAACTCAACCTGAGCCCTAGTAGGCTGCCTTGAAATAATGTCATTTTGTTTTTAAACTTTTTAAACCTGCAAACGAAAATGATGTTATTTTGGATAGTTAATTAAACTAAAATGATGTTATATTAAGGGAAGAGATTCAAGCCTTTCAACTTTTCAAACTGGTCTCTTAGGTCCAAGCCTGGTTAAGACGGGCCTGATTTATTGAATTCAGGCTGTACTTGTTAATTTATGTCTTCGCAGTCAATCAATTGGATGTAAGTTTATGTATGACATTATTATTTTAATTAATAAAGACATTCTTTTCCTTTATGTATTTTGTTAATTACATTTGATGTTTTAGTACTAAGTAAAATTCTTGGAATAATTACTGTGCAATTAAAATTATGATGAGATCATAATTATAAGATTTAATCTACAGTTATGTATTATTTCCAAATTGTTCCTAGCTATAGATCCATCAAGATGGGATATTAATGAAACAATAAAACTAGCACATGTTATTACGAAGAAAGTAATTGATCTCATAAATTAAAGTATGGAGATATTTAAACAAATACGTGGGTTCTTATTAGAAAATAAATTAACTGAACTAACTCGATTATGAAAATTCTAAAAGAAATATTACTTATGTGTTTATGAATTTTCTCACTATGATGATTGTATAATTGATCTTTAGATTTGAGATTATCAAAGTATCTTATATAAGAATTACTGTGTTTTGATACTATTTATGATATATTCTAATTATGGTAAATCAATTGGTAGTATTTGGAAACGTTATGAACTATGTAGAGATAATTGAATAAGTTAAACAGGGATTTGTCTTAAAGTGATTAGAGAAAATGTTCTAGTGTTTTTTATTAGTATTAGTCTAAGGAATTCTTGGCTAAAATGAATTGACATTTAAAAAAGTGTTTTCAAATATCAATTATAAATTAATTTCTAATTAGCAAGAATTAACATGATTTGATTTATAAGAGTAGACAATATATCCGTACTCTATATCTAATTGGAACATAAATGATGAAAGGATTAAATCATACATCTTAACCATACATAGATAGATTGAGTCAAACTATTTTGACATTCATAATATTTGAGTAGTCATGACATACTATTAGACGTCAATATTGATTTATGATTATAAATTGTCGAATTATAGAATTAGTGATAAATTAAAAGGAGTTTTAATTATGAATTAGAATTATAATTTACAATCATTGCAACATATTGGGAACCGAATGGGTTACATATAAAGATTTAATTGTGAAATTGAGAAACTTTAGGGATCAAATATTAGACATTTGATTATATTAAAATTAAATTGTATTTATAATTAGAGTTTGACTTCATTATAATTAGGAGATTTAAATTTAATAAGAAATAAAAACCTTATTCTTTAATAAATTGGAAATAACCATAAGGGAACTAGCACTCCTACTTGTTCCTCTCAGATGATATAAGTTCTTTTTTTCTACCATGTGGATACTATTAGAGACAGGATGCTTGAAGAGTTTCTGATTGACACTTATGAAAATTTGTTTATAAGAATTTGAATCAGGCTCAATTCAGTTACCTTTTACTATTTGCAATTTTTAAGTTAATTAATAAGATTCGATTAAGAAACTATAAAATTTTATTTATTAAATGCATATATGATTCGATCACGGTTGGTTTCGTGACAGTGGTATCAGAGTCTTCTTTAATTGTTTAAATTAATTAAATTGCTTGATTGTTATTGATTTGATAAAAATTAAGGGTTAAAACTATCAATTAGGGTTTTTTTTATATTTTAAATCTAATTGATTCCTTCGAATAAGCTTTTTTGGAAAGTTAAACTTGCTTATGAAAAAACCCCTTTTTAGTTAGGTTTTTTTTTTGAAATTTTAAGAGAAATTAATATTAACTAAAAAGCAAAAGTTACACTGTACAAACCAGCAACGGGAATCAAAAGATTACAACCACACCAGACTCTCAGCCTGAAAGCTCACATCTACTACAAATTCCAGCGAACTCGCATAGCTGCACTAAAACTATCTTGCTGCCCATGGGCAATAATAACCTCTCGAATCAAATGAACAATGCAATCCGCTAGCTCATATTTATGGCGCTCTTCATGTTTGTACAACCGACGATTCCTCTCCTTCCAGATATTATAAAGCACCACGTGAAAGACAGTCTTAAACAAAAGACCATCTATCTGACCTCGACCAGATTCATGCATTACGAATGCCACCACCTCACTCCATTGGAAAGAGGAGGGCATACGTCCCAGCAAAACCAGAATCCTTCTCCAAACTGATTTCGAGTAAGCACATTCAAAGAACAAATGATTTCGACTCTCATTAACTAGTTTACATAATACACAAATAGGGTCAAAGGAGCCAAACCATCGATCTTTCATACGCAATCAATTTAGCATTGTCAACTACACAAAAAACACAGCTTTAGAAGAGAGTACCTGCTGCCACACTAAATTAGCCCAAGTCACCACTGCCAAGCCATCTCGTCCAATTGCTTGCGCAGATTGAGAAGTAAAAGACCCATTTTTGTTGGCTGTCCACAACCACATATCAGGAGCATTGGTTAGCCGAACCCCAGCCAAGACCGAATCCAGCACTTGTCCAAATCTACATCTGCTCCATCTCTCCCTAGCCTGAACCACCCCAGCCACCGATTCCCACTTTGAGATTCTAGGTTGAAATCTAACTAGGTCTTGACGCAACCGAAGAGGACTAGACGCATGCCAATTGTCGAACCAAAAGTTCACAGCTGTTCCGACGCCCAATCTGCACTTGATTAATGGGTACACCGAATCCCTAGCTAGCAACAAGCCCTTTAATATCCAGGAAAACTCATAACACATTTGAACTTGCCAGAAACTCTGCCTTTTAAGTCAATATACCTGGAGCCACCGAACCCACAATGCTTCTCTGTCCACAAATAATCTCCAAATTCGTTTCATAAGCAGAACACGCTGCATCTCTGTAATCGAAATTATACCCAAGCCACCATACTTCTTGGGTTTAACAACCTCACTCCACTTTACTTTAGCACCCTTACACTTGTCATGTGTACCCGTCCATAAAAAGGTCTTCAAAATCCTCTCTATATCTTTAATAACCCTTTTCGGAAGAATGATATGTGCAGCCCAATGCACATGCATACTATTCAACACAGACACAATTAAACTAACCCGCGCAACAAAGGATAAAAACTTATTCTGCCAAGCATTAATACGCTTCTTCAATTTTTCCAACAGAGGAAGAAAATCAGAATACCTAGGCTTACCAAAAGTGATTGGTACTCCTAAGTACCGGAAGGGAAGACTCTGAAGTGGCAGCCCCACCAAAGCACCCAGTTGCTCTCGGTCGGAAACATCAGCTGAAATGTAGATACTGCTCTTTTGACGATTCATTGTCAGGCCCGACCACCTGAAAAACGTGCCAATCAAATTTACCAGCATTTGAAGCACATGCGGATCAGCTTTGCATAATAAGATCAGATCGTCAGCATATAGAAGGTGCGATAACTTCAGTTCACTGCAAAGATGGTGATACTGAAATAACCCATTACATTGCGTCATAGAATTAAGTAACCTTGAGAAACCCTCCATAGCAAGAGTGAAGAGGTAAGGGGATAAGGGATCCCCTTGCCGAATACCCTGACAAATCCGAAAGGGCTTGGTAGGAATCCCATTAATAAGCACGCTCATAGAGGATGTTTCGATATATTGCATAATCCAGTGACAAAACTAAGCAGGCAAACCGATCCCCATCAATCTTCAAGGCACAACTCTAAATCTTCTTACCAGAATGATACTCCCCCAACAACTCCTGCAATAACAGAATGTTATCGCCAATACTTCGGGAGGGAAGAAAAGCCCCTTGAGCAGAACTAACAACATCTGCCAAAATCTCCTTTAATCTCCCCACCAAAATAGAGGCGATAACCTTATACACCGTATTACAGCATGAGATTGGACGAAAGTCAAAAATCTGCTCCGGTCTCTCCTTTTTGGGAATCAGACAGATATAAGAATGGTTGAAATCGTAAAACTGCTACCTCATCTCTTTTTTTTTCTTCCAGAAATCTGGAAATTGCCATACCTTATTTTGAGTTTGAAAATAAATTTGCATGCTCGAATTAGTGTAAAATCTGAATATATTTCTACAATTGTAATTGTGGTATTTGAAAAAACATTGATGCAGGTCCCATCTTAGTTTCTAAGTTTATTGCATTTTTTGGATACCTTGATTTGTATGTGTAATTATGTTTGATCTAAGTCAAGGGCAGGAGACGCCCGTGAGCTTCCGCTAGTGGCAGACAAGGCTGCTGGTGATGGAGTTGGCCAATTGTGATTAGACAATCGCCTAGAAGACAAGGGTGAAACTCCTCCGAGGCAAGGAAGCCATGATGCTTAAGCACAAGTGAAGCAACAATGATGGAGTAGCATACCCAGGCGGTCAGAAGGCCAAGACTGTGGCAGTAGGAACCTAGCAAGGGAGATGGCGGTGCACCACAAAGCAAAAAATCTTAGAATAAACAATGAGGTGCATGTCTCTAACCCCCTGTATGGTTGCTGTCACCGAAGACGGGGACAGATGACAGGACACAATAATCCTGTTCGCCGTAGCTGTTTGGGACATGTCTCCTTATTTCTGTCCTCTGTCATCGGACGACAGAAACAATAAATTTCTGTCTACTCGACATCCGAAGGACATTGTACCTCTGTCCTTGTCTCCTGTGAAAACAAAGTCTCCTGCCTCCGAAAATACCCCTCTCCTCTTACATCGTCATTATGTTTGTCTGTCCCAAGCCTTCGCCTCCGACATCAGACCTTCTTCTCCTCACGCTGGGCGTCGCGCATCGGTTCTCTGGCGGACCGTGGCCTTCACTCTCGCAGTTGGTCTATCTTGTGAACAAGTAAGTTTTGTATTTTATTCTGAAAAAATGTACACCTGGTTGCCGAAATGTTGTCCACCTGGTATCGTTGTCTTCTTTTGCTTATGTTGAGTCGAAAATGGGGACGGTTTGCTTCAAATGGAGACCTTCGGAGGCTGCTAGGTGTTTGCATACTGTTCATTGTGAGAAATGGTTTTGCAGATCTTGAAAAGGATGATGTCAATTTTCGGTTCTAGCTTTTCTTCCATTTGGGTCTTCGTTATTTTTTGACTGAAACCAGAATGCTGAGAGGTTTTCTTTTGAACCTATTGTTGTATGGTTGTTGGGTTTTGTTCATTCTGGGATCCACTTTCCAAACGTTAAAATTGTGTATTGGTTCCTCTGTAGGATTCCTGCGTTGTTGGTGATCAGTGATAGGAGTTCTCTAGCGTTTTGGTTGAATCCGAGGATGTCATTACTTGACTCCAAACTACTTCTGTTGCTTCTTTGAATAGGTATAGTTGTTGTTCTGATATGAAAATGCATTATGATATCATGTTTCTGATTGTTTGTGGCTTGTTCGGATTATGCGTGCTGTTGGGTGTAAATTGTCTACAAGATGTGAGGAACCTATACTGCATTTTATTCCTAATACATGACAGTTCACTGATGCATTGCTTGTTTTGACTGTCACTCTTGCAGTTGCAATTTCATTATTATTATTAACCATCAAACCTGTCTAATAATAACAAGCAATGATTAGATCGTTAGATCCTACCATGTAATGAGAAATTACAATGACTCATTACTGTTATATCATGTAGGTGAACTAGAAACAATTTCACCTAAGCCTGAAATACTGTTATGATTGCATAGCGTAAATGGTAGAAGAGAGGTAGATAACAATTCATTACAACAGGTTTCTTGCGTTTCCATGCTTTCACAATAAATTAATATTCGAGTATGCATACAGTATTCCGATGAAGCAAAATGGCAATATGAAAATAATTTAGAAATAGATTAAAACTTGCCTATTAATAATTTAAGAAAGCACCTACAGAAATCACAACTGAACTTAACTGAAAATTAGTCATTCAGGTTTGCACTAAACAAAAGCCTGCTTTTGAGGTAGTTGAAACAAGATATGGTTGATTGAAACAAAATGCAAGAGTTGATTGAAAAAAAGAAAAGTTGATATAAGCATGTTTCATTTAATATTAATAACAATACCTTTGAACTTTTGATTACCTAGACTTGCAGTACAGTTTTGAACTAAAACA
>JAOSBP010000002.1:10430534-10451760 GCA_027563825.1 Erythroxylum mucronatum | reverse complement strand
AAGGTCATGCTTACCTCACACACTTCTGAACAAACCTCTCAAGGCTCAGCTTTAGTGGCAAACTCTCGAAAGGAGTCTACTTACCAAACCCAAGAGCAAGAAACCAAGAACAAGCAGTGGTGTGACCACTGTGATAAGCCTTACCACACCCGTGAGACCTGCTGGAAAGTACTTGGGAAACCACCAGATTGGAAATCTAAAAGCCAAAGAGTTCAACAAAAACGTGGGGCAACACATGCAGCAGAATCTGATATCAGCAAATCCACAGGGCTAAAACCTATCCCCCCAGCAGATTGAACTACTCCATCAACTCTTGAATCAGACAAAAATCACAACTAAGAAAGGATCACATGACCAACAAACCTCTACTGCGACACTAGTGCATAAAGGTAACCTGTGTCAATCATTTTTATCAAAGTCCCTAAGTCAAAATCTTTGGATTGTGGACACAGGTGCATCAGACCACATGGCTGGGTCTTTGAATTTCTTTGAAAATTATGAGTCATGTAACTAGAAAATTAATGTCTAGGTCGCGGATGGAAAAGGGTCACCAGCTATTGGTCAAGGGAGAGTTTGTTTGCCAAAACTGACATTAAATACTGTTCTCTATATGCCCAAGTTAACTTATAATCTACTATCTGTCAGTCAATTAACCAAGGACATGGACTGTATTGTGGCGTTCTTTCCGTCTCATTGTGAATTTCAGGACCGGTGTTCGGGGAAGATGATTGGCTGTGCTAAGGAGAAGATGGACTTTACTACTACTCAGGAAAGAGTACTTCTACTGAATCCAAATCCCCACATAGGATTTCCCTTTCAGTTATGTCAAATTCTAATGTTATGTTATAGCATCAATGCCTTGGTCATCCCAATTTCCCATAATTGAAAATCTTATATCCAAACCTTTTCATCAATAAAAATCAGATTTCTTTATATTGTGAGCAATGTGTCCTTGCAAAACAAAGCAAAAATGCTTATCTCATACACTCATACATACCCTCAAAACCTTTCCAATTAATTCATAGTAATATCTGGGGTCCTGCTAGAGTTACAAGTCTAACCAGTACTCGTTGGTTTATCAGTTTCATTGATGATCATACAAGGGTATGTTGGGTATATCTAATGAAAGACAAATCTGAAGCCAATTATATATTTAAATAGTTCCACAAACTCATCCAAAATGTATTCCAGACCTTTATTTAAGTAGTGCGTACAGACAACGGGAGAGTATTTTTCAACTGATTTTATTCAATATCTCAATGAGAATGGGATCATTCACCAAAGCTCTTGTGCTTATACCCCACAGCAAAATGGGATAGCGGAGACAAAGAATTGTCATCTTTTAGAGGTAGCCTGATTTATGATGTTTACCAACTTTGTTCTTGGGGAAAAGCCATTCTAATTGCCTCATACTTGATAAATCGTCTTCCTTCAAAAAACTCTTAAATTTCGAACCCCGTTAGGTGTTCTTCTAGAACAATTTCCTCACATTAAGCTCCTTAATTCCCTTCCTCCTAAAGTCTTTGGGTGTACTGTTTTTGTACACAACAATCAACCCAATAGAAGCAATCTTGACCTACGAGCTATTAAATGTGTGTGTGTTGGGTACTCTCCCACTCAAAAGGGTTATAAGTGTTTCTCACCTTCTACAAACAAATTCTTTGTTTCATATGATGTCACTTTTTTTGAAAAACAACCATACTTCACCAATACCTCTCTTCAGAAGGAGACATCCCATAAAGAGATTTATTGGGACCCAAGCATATCACTTCCTATCTCACAAACCTTCCCACAAAACTCACAAACACCTACTATTGAACCTGAAACTGTCCAGTCCAATTCAGTGAAAGAAACAATTCTCGAAAAACCAACCTTAGTGTATTCTCGAAGGCCTAAAGCTCTTCAACAAGGCCAATCATTGGACCAGAAACTAGCTCCTAGAGAGACTATGGTATGTGACTTAGATGTGCCAATTGTACTATGAAAGGGGGTAAGATCATGTACTAAATATCCTATTCAGATTATTTGACTTACTCAAAGTTATCTTCAAAGTTTAAAGCTTTCATTATTAAGCTTGACAGTGTAAAAATTCCAAGAAATGTACATGATGCATTCCAAGAACCTAAGTGGAAGGAAGATGTACTTGAAGAAATGAAAGCTTTACTTGATAATAAAACATGGGAGATTGTAAATCTACTCGAAGGAAAAAAGGTAGTTGGTAGCAAGTAGGTGTTCATAGTGAAGTATAGGGCAGATGGAGAGATTAAAAAGTATAAGGCTAGATTAGTGGCTCAATGCTTTACACAAACCTATGGAATAAATTAAGCAGAGACATTTGCTTCAGTTACGAAGTTGAACACAATTAGTCTTATCATTGACTGCAAATTTAGATTGGGAACTCCATCAGCTCGACATTAAAGATGCCTTTTTAAATGGTACATTAGATGAGGAAATATATATGAAGATACCACCAGGTTTTGAAACTAAAGAAGGAAAGGGAAGAGTTTGCAAACTAAAAAAATCCTTATACAGCCTCAAACAGTCTCCACAAGCATGGTTTAAGAGGTTCAATGAAACTCTTTGCAGGTTTGGATACAAACAAGGACAAGCTGATCACACAATGTTTGTGAAGTGTGGAAAAAATGGAAAGACATCCATATTGATTGTATATGTGGACGATATTATAATTACAGGCAATAACACTAGTGAAATCAATGATCTTAAACAACATTTGAGGCTGGAATTTAGGGTAAAAGACTTTGCAGCATTAAGACACTTTCTTGGAATAGAGATAAGGAAAGTATTTTCATATCTCAACAAAAATACATTCTTGATTTACTGGAGGAAACAGGAAAGATGAGTTGCAAACCTGTGGGAACTCCACTAGAAAGAAATTGGAAATTCAAGAAAAATGAAGAAGATCCTCCCATTAACAAAGGAAGATATCAAAGGTTAGTAGGAAAACTTATCTATTTATCACTAACCAGACCAAATATTGCTTATTCTGTGAGTATTGTTAGCCAATTTATGCACTCTCCAACTAAAAGACATTTATAGGCAGTTGACCATATTTTGAGATATCTCAAAGGCAATTTAAGTAGAGGATTAATGTTTCAGAAAAATGAGAAAAGAAGCATAGAAGGTTTCACGAATGTAGATTGGGCTGGTTGTATTGAAGACAGTAGGTCAACATCTAGTTATTGTACTAAACTATGGGAGAATCTTGTCACATAGAGAAGCAAGAAGTAGTTTGCAGTGGCAAGAAGCAGTGCAAAAGCAGAGTTTAAGACAATTGCACAAGGAATTTGTGAAGTTATTTGGTTAGAGAGGTTGATGCAAGACCTACAGATCACCACTTCCTCTTCCACCAAAGTCTTCAGTGATAGTAAATCAGCCATCAGTATAGTGAATAATTCATTTCAACATAATCGAACAAAACATGTTAGAATTGACAGGAGCTTTAGCAAATGTAAAAGATCAATGCCCCTACTAAAACACAGGAAGCCAATATCTTCACAAAGATCATACCAACGACTAGATTCGAGACAATTCTAAGCAAGTTGAGAATGATAAATATCTATTCCTCAACTTGAGGGAAAATATTGGATAACTGGATAACTATTTTAGATTAGATTAGTTAAGTTAGGAGATTATCTTCTAAGAGATAAATTTATCTTCTAATAGATAAGATAAGATGTACTATAGATTGAATAAGTTAGTATATACGAAAAATCTAGCAGTTTAATAGTATTAAAATAGGTTATACTCATGATTAAATTACATATAATCAGAGATATAAAGAGGGTTTTTCTTATAATATTTTCTGTACCCTCTTGTTTCAGTTTGAAGGCAAAAATATGAAATTTCTCTTAATTTTCTTGTACTTAATTCAATAACAAAGAAACGAAGCATGTAGCACAAACTAATTACACGGAGACAGGTGAATTCAAGATCAAAATTAAAGCCAGAACAGTGGAAAACCACATCAGTACCTTCACTCCGTCACCATCTTTACAAATATTCCCTATAAAGCAATACAAATTCACAAGATGAACTAAAATATCCAAGCAACTGAGATCCCGGAATTGGATAGGTTACATACATTGACAATTGATCTAGTGGTTCGATAAATCACCAAGCAGTGAACAGTCCCATGTGCACAGTCCCATAGTTACAAGACACGATTCAGCCTTCAACAAATCCACAATATTGTAGCAGTAGAGGTTCCCATCAAAGAGACATGAGGTCATGACAAAAGTTTCTAGCTATCTTGCATATAAGTTCATGACAAAGCTGCATTCTTACCTTGCTCACGTGCAATGGAAGCCGATAGAATTCCAAGGTCACGGTTTAAGAATGTCAATGCAGACTCACATTCTGAAATTATTCTTGTAACTGAGGAGGGCTCACCAGCTATTGTTTCAGATGATCCAACAGAAAGAGCTGAATAGGAATCCCTTAGATTCCTCAAATTCCCCAGGAACTGAAAAAATTGGATAGGACAGCAATTCAAAGAATAAACATAAAAATGATCTTTTTAACAATCTCTAGTATAACATTATTCTCATTATTTCCATGCATCCGCACACAAACAGTTGAGAAGAAGAAAGGCTTGTGGATTAGCACCAAGTACCTTCAGAAGCATCTTGTATGCCTCCAGCAGGCGATTGGCAGCTGGACCAAACCCATGAAGCTGTGGCACTTCCATCATGTGTGTCCAAGGGCGAATTTCCTGCAGAAACCAAAAACATCAATTGTAACAACAAATCAGCTTGCAGTCTCACTGAATTGTCAGGACAGATTTGTTTACTATCAACCAAGAGTTTAGCATAAAACTTTAAGTTCAGCATTGAAAGGTGCAGAAGTTGAGATTGCAATAAATACTTATCTTCAAATACATGACAAATGATCACTAATCAAGCCAAAACACAAAGAAAAAAGGGTAAATTACATTTAAAATTCCAAACTTACCTGATTTTGCAATAGTAACTAGAATTACTAAAAGTGGCAATAAATATTTAAACTTTTAATCTGATACAAAACTAACCTACTATTAACTCTATAGTTAAACATGCCTGCTACGTAAACAGGACCCTTTGACAGGTCATGTACCAATTTTCACTTGTCCGTGAAGCTTCCCGGTATTAGCCACATGCCACCCAACAGAGACAAAAAAGCAACCTAAGAAAGACGCAATAGCAACCTGGTCTGCTCTGAAAGCAAGTACAATTTTTACCTTCATTTTTAGGGTTTTTCTCACATTGATATCTGTGCTTAGTTTCAGGCTTGTATTTTTGCATGAACAATATCTACATTTCGGCAGTGCCAAACTTTGATTTGAAATCTAACAAATAAGTAGATAATCATGAAGAATCAATCCAGCAGTTGTGGCAAGAGTCCTTTCGAACCTTGGATCAATACATGAAAGCAAGCAAGCTAGAAAGAGAGACCATAACCAAATAAGAAGACTGCTCAGGGGTTACAGAGAAAGTCTCTTGTACATCTCCTCAGCCTATATAACACGACAAGTTATGAACATTGGAAGCTTCTTGATCTTTTATTAGATACTGGTCTAGATGATCTAATGTTCCAGAAAAATCCCTTTGTCTCCTTCCTGCCACCCCACCAAGAACTACTTCAAAGATTTTGCCAACAATTTCATTACTTGAAGAAATTTCCACTCCTTCAAAAGCCAAAGTTCAAAAGACTATAGTTCCTCATTCATTGAAGGATGTGGAGAAAAGGTTAGGTTCTTTATCAGATGTTGTCAAGATACCCATTGAACAGGAGGATTCAAGTAGTCCATCAAATTCAAGTGGCAACCATGATTCAAATTATATGCACAAGCCAATTTCCATGTTCAATATTAGCAGATTTGGAGATCCCTCGTTTGACAACATTTCTAAGGATGATTTTGCATACATAATGAAGAAACAATTTGGATCCAGAACTCCATCTTCAGTGGCACCATGTCTAGCAAGGGAGCTTCATCTAATACATACACAACTATGCCAATGAACACTGAAGGATTCAAGCCTCACAGAATTGCCCCAGCAATCCAAATCAGGTCAGTGATTCCAGTTTGCACCAGCACCTCAATTCAAATCCCCATAAGCATCATTTTCTAGTGCACTCCTTGCACGTTTACTCAAATTTCCACACAAGCCAGAGCAGAGTCATTAATGTTCAACAAGCTAGAATCCACAGACACAGTCGCAAAAACCAGAGAGACAACATAATAACGAGGACTTGGGTTAAGAATAATGGCTCTTCTATTATTTTTCTTCTTTTTTATATATTTTTAATATACTTGCTGATGTGTAATATTATATGCCATGTAGATGCTGACCTATCAAAGAATCTTGCTTATGTGGTGGGTCACATCAACACCATTAACTACAAGGTTAATGGCAGGCTAGTTTGCAACAAAATAAAAGTTTTAATATTTTATTGCTGCTTTTAATAGGGCTAGTATTAGAGTTTGATATATTAAATGCAATTTATCCAAGGAAAAAATGGAGAACTTAGATAAAGTGAAAGCACAGTTGTCTCAAAGAGCAAAAACAGACCTTGGTGTATATCAGATTAAATGATCTTGCAGTTTCTAAGAAAGATTCTAAATATGCCCGCAGTTTGGCTTCCACTTCTGTATACTCCTCATCTGGATTGTAAGCATGCTATAAAGAGAACACAAAAGAAAAATTAGGTGATGAAATTAACAACATTTTAAGGGAACAAGCAAACAGTAGAATAACTACAATAAAAAGGCATAATTGAAAACAAACTTTTTTTAAAAACTAATTTCAGTATTTTAGGATGAGATTTAGGAGAAAACAAAAGTACACCAAACTCGTGAAAGATGCACGCTTTGACCTGTGTATCTAGTAAAATATATGCAATTACAACTTTCACAAAGAGAAAAATGTTCTGCATATTATACAAGAAGTCGAGAAAAGTTGAATTAACATATGACATACAAAAGGTGAAACTTGATTCTGGAACACCATATCCATGCAATTTTCAAAGAAAGTGAAAATCCCAGGTTTCTAAGGTGGGAACAGTATACACACACGCACACACATAGCGAGAGAGTACATTAGAAAAAATGAAAAATGAAAATAGAAAGTAAAGACCGGAAGAAAAGGGTGTTGGGATAAACCTTTGAAGCCAAATCATCAACTTTCTGCTGAAGATTTGAGAGTATCTTAGATTGTTCGGCAAGCTTTGCCTCCAACTCAGAAACATCTGGCCTACGAAAGTGCTTTGAAGGGCACAGAATGTTACTAATCTAACGACATGAAGACTAAGCAGGGCCAGCTTATAATTCGCATTACATTGGGAATGGAGAAAGAAGTAGTGTCTTACAATGGATAGATTGACTGAATCTGAACATCTGCGGGAAACAATTTGCAATCTTCAGAGAAAATCAAAGCTTGTTTCTCAGCAATAGAATCAATGAGTTGAATGTCTTTAGCCACCTGCTCATCGATACTGCAAAGAAAGGCCATGACATTGGAGCATAGAGATAAATATAAAAAAAGAAATAAAGTGGCAAAAATAGTTAAGAATTGAAATTTAAAAGTTGGGCCGCCAGCCAACCTCCAGTCAGGATGATCAGCATACATAGTAGCCTCGACAAGATCCACGATAAGACGAAGGAATTCAGTACGATCTTCATAGGATCCACGTCCCTGGAAAAAGAAAGGCAGGCCGGCATCAATTCATGTAAATAACTTAAAAAGCAAGGCGTAATGATGGCAATAATAAATATAAGAAAAAGAGCAGTAATCAATAAGGCTTACTTGGATGGCTTCAGTATCAATAATAGTAGTAATACCAAGAAACTTGGCAATCTCAGCCAAATCTACAAGAAATAATATCATGCATTTAAATATTTTTCATAATATGGAAAACGAAAAGGGCAGAGCTTTTGTTTACATTGGATGCGAGCAGTCTCTTCGTCCCGATGGGTAGCATCATCGGGGTGTTGTAAGTTGTGGGGTGAAAAGGGCGATTTATCACCCAAAAGCCTACAAGCAAGCAATTGAGTGAAATGTGAGTTATAATTGACTGTACTACATTGGAAATATAATAATGTACGAGGCCTAATACATAGATAGATAGATAGATAGATAGATAGGGTTTAGGATTGTTTGTTACTTGAAGAAAAGCCATTCAAGAAGAGCATAACGCTCCATGCCGGCGAAGAGGAGAGATTGAGCAGGAGCGTTGGCTCTTGGATATTTCAGCATACCTAACTTCCTCTGCACCTCTTCCATTTGCTTGCTTCCCATTTCATTCCGTTCCCTCAATATCGCCACTACTACCGTAGTTATACCAAGAAGCAACCCCACAACCAACGCAGCGTTTTGAGAAGTAGGGATTGCTTCCATTATTATTATTATTATTATTATTATTTCTTCAAAACCTAGGAGACTTCTTGTTGAGAAGTGCCAAAAGCACGCACTTGTCATTTGCCAATATTGGCACCAGCAAATGTACATTGTAACACTAGTTTTTCCTTACTACAAAGTTTCATTTCTTATTCCAAACTACTACTTTGTTATAAAGCTTGGATCTTTGGAGCCTTTATCATGAAAGGAAAGACAAACATTCAAGTGGGAAGTAGAAATAATAAATTACTCCCAATTGGGTTTAATTTGAGTTGATAACTTGATGTACCATTAGACGAAGAAAAGCAAAGAACTTTGTTTTGATGCACTAAAATTGTGTTGTGCCGTTTACAAACGGATAGATTTTGAAAACAGCTTATTAAGCTCTCGTAAAAAATCTCGTCCGCAAAGCTATTGGTGTCTTCCAATCCCAAACTATTTAAGAGAAGACCAGAAAAAATATCTGTGCTTCTTCTAATCCGTACAGTTACGATAAAGATGCTGACTTTGAATCTCACACCACCGTTTCCAGTCACTTTGTCCAAATCCACCCGCAGTAGGCACCCTGTAAACGCTTCTTCTCTCCTAAACCCAGATCTTCTCAACAGAAATCACTCTCAAATTCCACGTTTTGATAGAATCGGAGCATGGACAGTCGAAGTTCATAACTTCGGTCGTCGTTACACTTACCCTATTGGCTTTTCTTCAAGACTTGCTCGTCAGATCCATGATTCAAGCACACAAACCAATATTCTGCATTGCCCATCTCAGTTATGCTCAAAATCAGGTCCGTATACTACCAAAGCAGCGGCATCGGAATCTGAACCAAGCCCGGAAGGAGAGATTGCTGCAGCTCCAAGCAGCAAGGATAAAAGGATTCAACTTGCGCTTATCTTTGGTCTCTGGTACTTCCATAATATTGTCTTCAATATTTACAACAAGAAAGCACTGAATGTCTTTCCATTTCCATGGTTTCTCGCCTCGTTTCAACTCTTTGTTGGGTCCGTTTGGATGTTCATTCTATGGTCGCTGAAGCTACAACCTTGCCCGAAGATCTCGAAACCGTTCATTATTGCTCTTCTTGGACCTGCATTGTTTCACACTATAGGACACATATCAGCCTGTGTTTCATTTTCTAAAGTTGCTGTTTCTTTTACTCATGTCATAAAATCCTCGGAGCCTGTCTTCTCTGTCATTTTCTCTTCGTTTCTTGGGGACACTTACCCATTAAAGGTTTGGCTCTCTATTCTCCCCATCGTTCTTGGTTGTTCCCTTGCTGCCATCACTGAAGTGTCCTTCAATTTTCAAGGCTTGTGGGGTGCTTTGATTAGCAACGTTGGTTTTGTTCTAAGAAATATTTACTCGAAGAAGAGTTTGCAGCAATACAAGGAAGTGAGTGGACTTAATTTGTATGGTTGGATCAGTATAATCTCGTTAATTTATTTGTTTCCAGTTGCGGTTGTTGTTGAGGGATCACAGTGGGTTCAAGGGTATCATAAGGCCATTGAATCTGTTGGGAAATCATCAACATTTTACGTATGGGTGTTGGTATCTGGGATTTTCTATCATCTCTACAACCAGTCATCGTACCAGGCACTTGATGATATTAGCCCCTTAACCTTCTCAGTTGGTAACACAATGAAGAGAGTGGTGGTGATTGTGTCTACTGTGTTGGTGTTCAGGAATCCAGTTAGGCCATTGAACGCTCTTGGATCAGCCATTGCAATTCTTGGAACGTTCTTGTACTCCCAAGTAACTGCCAAGAAGCCGAAGAAAATTGAAGGTGAAAAGGAGGGTTAGAAAGACTTGTTGGTTCACCAATCTATCCTGGCAATTTTGTAACTAATAACTTGTGCATTTCTCAATGTTACCCATTACTGTGGTTGATGACATTGCATTGTTGATTTATGCTTTGGATTTTCTGCCTTGTGCTGTCCTTGGTGTTTTGGTTTCATTATATTCATAGGTTCCTTGTAAGTCCATCGAGGTGCCATTGTATTAATATGTTTGTTTGCTCTGCACCCTCAAGAAGACAAAATATGCGCACATGCTTGAAATTTGAGAAGGAATTGGGATTTTCTTCCATAATGATCAAGACTTCAAGAGGCTACTTGATCAAGTATGTTTGCTTTTAAATTGATCATCTGAATATTGTAGATTGGAGTATGGATATACATTTCGTGGTTGGATTACTGCTGTTGTGACTAGATAGGTTTCGCAGATGAAAGAAGGATCAGGTTAGACCATAAGACAATTATAGGAACAATATTCAAAATGTATCTTCAATTTTAATATTGCTGCTCTAATATTTTGCAGCAAAGCTGGGATACCAATTGATATTTGTATAATTTTTAAAAAGGTTATTTAGGAATCATTAGGGACAATATAAGATGAATAGATTCCTTTTAAGGTAATTTAATCTCTAGAATTCCATGATTGTTGTGAATCATCATCAATAACACCAGTTCTAATTCTGTTGAAGTGTGAAGTTTGAAGAATTCTAATTTTGCTAGAGCGCAAAATTTGAAGAGGGTCGATAATACGCAATTTTATTCCTACCTAAATATAAAGGCTACTTTAAATACATGCAATGTGTTATGAAGATCTTACGAGATTGTAGTAACTCCAAAATAAAATAATTAATTTCTACATATTTTCAAAACATGTTTTCGAATTATAAATTTTGAAGGCCAACTATAACATAAGTTACTTGTGCATGTTTTAATATGGTTTTTATCAATAAGATGCCTACCACAGCATAAATAACATTCCTATCGTAATTAACATTTACATGGATTTCATTGAACTTTTTAAAACGTGTGTTGATGAAACTGTTGTTGTTAAAATGTGTAGTTGCTATTTAATCTATATAAAGAATGAATTACACCAGCCAGTGTTCAAGAATTCAATACATAAGCATGATGCTGTCATTAGGCCTGTGATAAAATTGGAGCTGCAGAAGACACCCCTAAAGTTCCGCGCCAAGTTTGATTGACCATGATTTGTATAAAGGTTACACCACCAAGTCTTCCGCTTCAAAAACACGTAAGGATGTTTCTCTCGAGTACAACATTCTTCACGAGCTTTGGCCAAATCAAAAAACTCAACCATTTTATCCAACGGTGAATGGTTGTCAAGTTGAACGCTAGAGCCCTTGCTCCTTTTATGGATGAATCTCACCCACCAAGATTCTAGCCGTTAATGTTTTCTTTCCCATTTTCCTTCACGTCTTCCTTCTCTTTCTCTTCGTTCTATCACTTGCCTAGACTTGCTTCCTCTAGACACGTGTCTTTGCGCAGAACCAAATCCACCAGATTGTCCATCCAATGCTGATGCGTCTGGATCTCCAACACTACCGGTATCACCCAGGTCCCTGCTTCCATCAAAATTTTCTTCGTAACTGCTGCCACCTTCATCTAGACGGTCTCTTGATTGAAGAATAGTTGGCGTTTGTCCTGAAAATGCCCGAGACCCTGATAAGACAATGGTTGGTATAGTACCAGATGTACTAGCAGTAGACATTTCAGGCTGCAAGCTTCCACTACTGGTTCTTGCAGTTGCTTCATTACTTGATCTTCCATTTTCCCTTTCGCGATATCTCCTGCAACAGATTAATATGTCAATCAAAATCAAGCTACTATATTCCACAGTTCTGCACTTGGATTGCAACAAAAGGGCTTAAACCACCATAGAAGAGTTTGAAAGATTTTATTTTTTGATACATAAGTAGCCACAGAAAAAATCAAATTGTTTTTCAATTACACATCAGCATCAAGTCAGCTCCTTCTCCCAGAGGTAGGTACAATAGCTGATAATAAATGTTTGATAAACAATAGATGCAGGGCAGCAAAATGGGAGACAAAGATTGATATTAACTATACTAGTAGCACCTCATCCAGTACTTAGCAACCAGGATTTCATAAAAACTTTGGTTTTGGTCCTTCGCTAATTATTTCCTGTTCTTATTTAATCCTCCTGCTCATCTAGGGGTAAGGAGAATAATTATTACCAAAATTGCCAAAATGACAAGTGATGTCCAACAATACGTGCCAATTTTTACCAAGATAATAATAATAATAATACGATGATGACGAAGATGATGATAATTATACCTGCCATGAGTGGACGAAGAAAAGTCACGTCGTGAAGACCGTAATCCTGATTCAGCCTGCTCCAGTTCACGCTGAAGTTCTCTCTGCAGATAATATAAACAATTTAAGATGAAACATCTTTAAAAAGAAAAGACAACCTACAGTTTGAGCCTTTGTTTGATTGTTTCTCAGAAAGCATGCTGCGCAAGGACATCTAAGGACATGTATACTCAGAAAGCATACGTGCCAATCGAGACCTCACCACAGTTTGTTCACAACGTGAAGCATCAGATAACCAGGAAAAGTAGTAGATTTTTGAGCTATACAAGGTTTTGCAAAGACTACCACATGGAGTGTAACTGACTCTTGTGACATTTTAAACATCCCTCCAATTGCAGTGTATATGAAAAGTAGAATAAATGTCGAAGTTTATGGAAGGTTTATCTAAAGGGGTAGATATTAGGAATCTTGCCTGTGTTTGTTTCTCCTTCTCCATATCAAGATTGTGGCGGAGCTCTCTAGTTTTCGAGCGTTCAAGTTCTAGCAATCGCTGTCTCTCCAGTTCTTTCTCTGCTTCAGCCATCCTCTCTCTAAGACATTAGGTTCACTAATCAGATCATATCCCAAGACTTATAGTTAGAATTTAGGAGCAACATTGGCTAAACCTGTCGAGTTCTTGAAGAAGTCCCTCTTCTCGTAAAGCTGCATCCTCCAGGTATTTCTGACGGGCACGTCTCACCAGTAGTTTCCTATGTCTGCGGGCTACTACATCCTCTAGGACTTTGGATTTCTCTCTGACAAAGATAACAGCAATTTGGATTTAATAGGACCTACTATAAAACTATACTTTCATGCAAAAGAACAATGCAAGTGTTTTGACATTAGCATTTCAGAGACACTCATCAAGAATCTCAATCCTAATGATTAACATTGCTTGTAATTTGAGTTATTACGCCTCTTTCTTTGTAGGCTCTTTTCTTTACCTTAAATAGTCACATTAACACTAGTTATCATTCTAGTTCCACAGTCTTCAAGATCATAGCAATAGATCTTTCATTTTTTCCTTCTATGAATTCTATGAAGCATATATAAACATCCTTAATCGAGATTTCAATTTAACATGTCAAATTTAATGTTGTCCTAACGATTAGAATTGCTTGTAGTTCAAGTTTATATAGCCACTTTCATTGTAGGCATCTTTCTTTACCTTAAATAGTCACATTAAGACTAGTTATCATTCTAGTTCCATATGTTTCAAGATTATAAAAATAAATCTCTCACTTTTTCCTTCCATGAATTTTGTAAAGCATATATAACAAACATTCTTAAGATGAGAGTTCAATTTAACATGCCAAATTTAACATTGTTTGACCTTCTATTGAACAATTAATGTGAAATCCAGACAGTAAACACAAGAATAGAAGAATCCATCACTCACATCATATCTAACAAGTTTTTCTCTCTTAATTGCCACAAATATTTATAGCTATTTTTATTTCCTATTGACCTTTAAATAATTTTGGTATAGCACAGTACTATACAAATAAAAGACAGTACATACATGGACTGAATGTGATCCCTGATATGCTGAAGACGGTCCTTATGCTTCATAGAGGCTGGAACATAAGGAGTTGAATACTAGTTAAAACAAATGGAAACAGAAGTATTTGAAAATGAGCTGGCTAGCTCCAAGTAGAATATTGTAACCATTTTTTAGAAGAAAATCAATACCGCTGATTAAAGAATTCTGCCTCTCTTTACTTGAATCATTAGACAATTCTTTTGTTGCATGCTCCTTTTGAAGAATATCTAGCTCCATTTGAGCCTCCTCTAGCTCCTACACAACATGGTATAATGCCAGCCTTTCTATAAGTTGAAATTAAAGGAAAAGCATGGCTAAAAATAAAATATTACCATTGCTTCTTGGTCAAGTTTTTCTGTGAACATATCAAAATATGCCTCAACCGAAGTTAGATTAGCAAGGACCTGTAACAATTTAGATGCAAATAAATTAGAAAATTTTATTTCATACTTGTTTTTGAATTCTTCTAAAACATATGCAGACTCACATGTCCTTTAAAGTAGCAGGCTCAGTTTCATTTCTGATAATAAAGGGAAAGAGTGTTTTGAGAATGCATTAGCAGGAAGGCCAAGTTTGCATAAATTTTCTTACCTGCAGAATTGATTCACGAGTGTTCCCAAAATCTGGATCAACTTGGTTTGAAGAACTTGAAGACAGCGCCTCCCTCAGGACCTTAGGCAAAAAAGTACGATTGGATATAATAAAAAATTGCAGCAACCATATAAAATTATTTCCCTTTAATAAAAGAGAACTAGTTGCATATGCAACTAACATGTAAAACAGGCTTGTAAAAAAATGAAGAAAACAAAGAAAAGAAAACGCTGCTTTAATCTAATTTATCAGAGAAAACAAAAAGAAACACAAAAGTGCCCGTCCCATAAAAGTAACCCACATAAAGTTGAGCCAAATGGCGGTGTTAGCCCCTTCAGAATTTACAGACCTAGAAATAATTTATTAGGTTTATTTTACCCTTTTGTTTGTTTGATAGAAATACTTCCTTTGATTCATTGCCTTCCATTATTGATGCAAGTACACAAAAAACTAGTCAGAATAGTTGATGGGAGGAAAAAAAAGAAAAAGGCTTTGCCAACTTCAGGCCTAGACTGATGATTTAGGTCATTGATTGCTAGACAAACCTCTTTTGCTTGGTCACCTTCATTCCTCAATTTACACAAGACTTCACAAGTATTTTTCTCGAGGTCACCTACTTTGGCTGTTGAAAGATAAGAACAATGATAAATGAATGAAAAACTTTGATATCTTCATTGTTTTCCTCATTTTTAAGCACCTTATAGTGTATAAAAAAATGCATACCACTTTTCGAAGAGCCTATACTCTCAATGAATCTCCAGACTTCATGAGGTATTAATTCAATGTCTTCAACTGGAGAATACAGGCAGGCACCAGCAACAAGAGCTAATGAAAGTCTTAGTTGTGGGCCCTGACATGTTGGGTATGCAAGTCCTCCCAAAATACGGAAGACACTATCGGCTCCAGCAAGAAAAGATTGTAACTGGTATCGTGCAGCATATGGAATAAAACCCAAGAGAAGCACCATGGCATGAGTTTTCAACGGTAATAACATCTCAGACGATGCCATCAAAACTACCCGATCCCATATACTTGAAATTAAAAGTGACAAAAATGATTCTGCAACTGAAGAAACTAAACTAGGTGAAAGCAACTTATTGCATGATGCAGAAGACTGTATAACCTCTTCTCCATTTGCATCTAGGCCAACCAATCTACCCAAATGCTGGAGTACCATAAAACATTGTTCAGGTTCAGGATGGCCCAGCAACGTGACAAAAAGATTGGAAAGAGGCCCATTACCCTCGTGAAGGCTATGTAGACCTCTCGAAAGTAACATTTTCAACCATTTATCAGACTGCAACCGCCAGGAGAGTTTGGGTGCATTAAAAGAAAAGGCTTTTATTGCAGAACAGATGGTGTCAATCACATTGTCCAGAGGAAAACAATGGGACGCTCCAAATAGACAATCAAGCATCAAAGATGCAACTTCCCAGCAATAGGTTTCCTGAAGCTTAATGATGACTTCTGCAAGTCCCTCTAGCCCAATCCTCCAATGAACTCCGACCTGTTCAGGTGGTTTAGTAGATAAAGAACTCTCACTACCATTATCTTCAGCATTTCGAACTTGCATATTGATTGAAGATAGGCACTTTGAATACAAAATGCACTGAGCAGATGTAATAGCTAGCTTCTTTCCCAGGCAACGATGCAATTTCCAGCAGCGCTCTATGGTTGGATTAAGCTTGGCAATAACACTTTCCAAGCCCTTAGTAAAGTCTTCTACTTCCTCAGCTCTTAGACATTTATCCTTTCGCTTCAAGATAATGCCATCAGAATCATTATTTTCCAGATTCTCAGATATCTTTGAAAAATCAGTATTATCACATATTTCATTGAGAAACCACGAAGTTACCTCACTATTGCCAAAAATTAATTCATTGCCTACAGCGGGAGATTGGGCCTGTTGAAGTGGGACAAGACCAAATGCTCCTAAAGTCTGAACTACGGAACTCTTACAACTTTCAAGAACCATTTGGAATGCATATAGATAGTCATGGAAAACTGTGGTTGGCTCAAAATTAGTAAAATCAGCCCATAAAGTTAGAGCCTGCAGTATTTCCCTTCTACGCTGAAAGGATAAATCAGTAAACACACAAGCCAGGATGAAAATTGTTAAGGCTCTGCTGTACTCTTTCTTTGCAGATGCATCTCGATTTTCCTTTTCGTGTCTAATATCATCAAAAAGCTCCTCAAAGCAAAGAGATTCAAAGGTAAGACATGAATCATCAACCAACTTTTCCTCATCTTTAGATGCCTTCTTTAATGAATATGAAATGATGGGCTTCAACAAACGCATTAATGAGTCAAGAAATTCCACATCACAGTATGTGGCTCTACAAAGGGACACCAGTATTTGCACTACTCTAGGTATCTCTGGCACCATTGCCTCCATGTGCTCTGTCACAATAGCTTCAAGAAGATAAAGGATGATGGCTTTAGCATTTTTTGCCATATAACCTTTAACATGATAAGAGTTACTTTGAATGATTTGGTTGTTTTGTGAAAATGGCCATGAACACAAGTCTGAGAACCAGCATAAGATATCAGGCACAGTACTGGAAGAATGAGCTTTCAGCTGTAAACCAACAGCTTCCAAAATATTCTCCGCAAAAGATTGGAATTGCCTTTTCATATGTGGAAAGAACATACTGAGATCAGGATAGAGCACATGGAAGGATAAATCTTGATGCAGCTCATCTTTAACCTTAAATTGTTTAGATGCTGGAGAATCTTCTCCAACCACAGATTGTTCATTTTTCTGATCTTCAGGTTTTTGGTTAACAGCTTTTCCCACTACTGAAAGTTCATCAGCAAAAATTGATAATAGATATGTTAGTTGTGACAGATCATTAGCAAGGGAGAATCGGTTCTTAATATATTCTTTTGCATTACGAGATATCGCCATCCAACCAAGAAAGCGAACTAAGGGACAGGCACTGAAGGAAAATGAGGATATTTTCTGCATCCAGGCTGATGATGGAATCAAATTTCCAGCCCTAAATCTGTTGCCATCATTGACTGCAAAGTCTGATCCATCACCATCACTTGAAGCAATTACTAATCTCTGAAGCAGGAGCCAGCGCCGTCGTAATACAAGCATCTTTGCTGTATCTAGCTGAAGATTGCCTTCTTTGCACTGATGGTATAATGATGTTATCATGCCATTAAGATACTCACCAGATCCCAATATAATATCAATCACTTCTTCTGGAGCACAGTACAGCCACGTGGCAGAGTTCAACAAAAACACAAGGCAATGCATAAGAATCTCATGCAACGAGTCACGCTCCTTTTTCAACCTTCGAACAAGAAAACTGAAGAGCGTAGCTTGGTTTTGTCGAACCAAGGTCACTGCATCTGCAGATTGTACATCTATAGGAGACAGCTTATGTGCTTCATCATCAGGCCCTTCATGGTAGCAGTGGACATCTCCCCCATATTGGGCCCTATGAAACTTACCATCTAATTCAGCTGCCTCAAGAAGTATTTGAAGAACAAGTTTATCCCTTTCATTTTCAAGAACAGCTATTCTCTCCAAGTCAGAGGCATTCCTCTTAGAGGTATTCTTCAGCTCTGAAATTCCATATGCTTTCTCATCTCTGGTCCCACTATTGCTAATTATGTCCATCATGTTTGAACTTGACCTGACTGACATCATAAAAAACGGATTCACATAGCATTCTGCTGCCAAGAGTAAAGCATCTATAGCAGCATCATGACCTTCAACAGTTTTATCAGATTGGGAATTCAAATCAGAAGCCAAACACCGAAACTCAGAAGCTCTTAGTTCACAATCACGATAGTTTACAAGTTGCATATAGTTGGCTTGAACATCGAAGTATTCAGCAGCAAAACCAGCATCCAATTGCAAATCATTCTGAAATAAGTGACTGACTTTTTTTTCAGCAACATGTTTCAATTCTGAGTTTATATCTCTCTGGTTGGATTCTAAAATATCTTTGTTAGGATTACTTGAAGCATTTATCAACACTACAGTCCGCAGTTCTGAGGGAGCAAACAGAAGACTCACATCATCAACAATATCCAGCTTTGAATTGGTATCACAGACATCAGCTTTTCCATCCTGCACCTCTTGATTGTTTGATTTTGCAGAAGTACCACCATGTTGAAACATGGAAGGATATGATAAAGTACTTGAAGATTCAAGTTCGGTGTTTTCAGAGGCAGAATACTTGCAAAGGTCAATGTCAGCAGGTAACTGCATATGAGGTTCCAAAATTGAGAGAAGTACACTGCCCAAAGAATGATTGGAATTACTCATGGATTGAGCACAAGTGAAAATCATACTATCAGATCTCAATATCTAGTCACTATAGGAACTGTATCTGTAGTTATCATACAAGTGGGCAAAGATCCCCACCCTCATCAGTCCTCCATCTTACCCCTTTTTATCCTTCTCAGTCAAACATAGACAACCTTGTTGGCATGGAGGGCTCTAGGTCATTTTGTTATCAACATAACCAACACAATAAGCAAGAAGGAACTATCAATATTGGTATATTATTTTATTGGATGAATATCATACTAAATGATTGAAAATTAATGTTTTATTTTCGTCTTCTTGTATTTCTTTGCTCTCAAAGTGAGGAATTGTATATAGCATACATTCTACCAACACTATCACACAGGCAACTTAATACCTGGGGGCAACCGCACCACGTCTCCATTCAGATTCCAAAGAAGGAAGAACAGCAGGCTTTTGCACTGCTGTGCGGATTACATTGAGTGCGATTGCACCAGCTTGTTCCTGCTTATCCGAGAAACTGAAAGAAACATCTCCAAATGCTATCATGCTCTTATGTGCATATATAACAGGATCAAGAAAAGGTTCTAGCATTTCAAACAAAAAGAGAATTCTATGCTTGACTTCCTGCAAGGAACAAAATAAAGAAAATAACTGCAGTTATAACCAATGCAATATTTCTTATATTAATAGCCAATTAACACCAATCCATAAGACCTTTCAGATTTTAATGAGTTTTCCCCCTCAATTAGTGTGACTCAGAAATACAGTACTTTAACCCTAACAAATTAAGAAGCAGTACTAATGTTTAGCATGCCACTACCTTATACTTCCCCAGCATATCATCCATGTGCCCTAAAAGAGCCAGCACTATGTATTTGAGGAGCGCACGAGCACGTGTGATGGAATAGCGAGCATCCTAAAGCAAATTGAGACAACGTTAGGGGATTTAATATATGTACATACAAGGAAGTAGAAAGACAGCAAATTGCAATATGGCATAAGTATCACTGATTAGGACCATTATATGGCAGATTAAAGTATCCTTACCTAATTATTTCCTGATGGGGAGCCATCTTTTAACAAATTTACATAAAATATCCAATTTATCAGGCAGATATTTACCAAAGAATAGGAACTAGTCAACAGAAATTGATATTGAAATGCAAAACAGAAAATGACATAACGTGAAACTACAAGAATGTAATATTTACATGAATTTGTAAAGCATTCTGTGTTGAATGTCAATATTATAATACTGTTTGTGATAAGGATCCAGCAGATAGATCTTTGTTATCATGGGACAACACTTTACTGACAAAAGGTTGGTCTTCTGATATTTCAGGTTGGACTCCATGGTTAAAAATTCTCTAATAAATAGAATTAGGATAACTTCCATATAGTTCTCTCTCTCTCATATGGATGAGTGTTTTATTAGGAGTCTTTCAGAGGAGTATGAGTGTTTTATTAGGAGTCCATTAGAAAAGTATTTTATTTTTAGTAGAAGTCTATTATTTCCCTATTATTTTGGCACTAGTTTATGTTATTGTTAGAACTCTAGCTTTATAAACTAGAGATAGTGTATATTATTGAATATATCAAAGGCACTCTACTGCTATTACAAGGGTGATTCCACTAAACACCCCCTCCCAGAGCTTAAATGCTCCTCAAAAAGAAGGAAATTATTTCTGTCTACAATATCTCTCTTCTTCCTGCTTCCCCCCTTTATCCTCTCCCCCCTTTGGCCTCAAAACTACCTACTGAGGCCATTCTGTTACACCCCATCCCTTGTGCCAACTCGGCCCCTAACTAACTAACTCACTCGCTCCTCTCAACCCACTCTTTCTTTCTCCTCGACTATACTCTCCATATCCTAGGCTTATTTATGTTCCAGTTATTCTCTTCCCTTCCTGAAATACCCTCGACATTAGTCCTATCATTGCTCCCCTCTAGAAGAGCAGCCTTGTCCTCAAGGCTGCATTGAGGAAATTGACTGCGAGGAACAAATTCATCCTCCCATGTAGCATTCTCCATCGGCTTGCCCTTCCATTTAACTAACCATTGGCGTGTGTAAGTGCCCCTCCTTAGTAATTACTCTCAGGTTCGACGACCTCATCCAACTCCAACTCCATTCCTTTAGGCAAAGTTGTCTCGACAGTGTAGTCCCCAATAGCCCTGTTTCGTTAAGACACATGAAACACCGAATGGACTCTAGAATGTAGGAATAGTTTGAGCTTATATGAGACTGCTCCACATTTTTCCAGAATTTGAAAAGGCCCAAAGTATCTTGCCGCTAGCTTTT
>JAOSBP010000002.1:10410883-10430434 GCA_027563825.1 Erythroxylum mucronatum | reverse complement strand
GTCTCTGTAGCGGATAGGTGCCGCTCCGCTCCGCTCCTCCGCGATAGCGCCGCGATCGCCCGCTATTAACTACTCTGTATCCAATAGGACCAATGCCTGGGTTGTTCAAAACACCTCAAATAAGTTTCTAAACACCTATTAAGGACTTCGGTTTGTCCATCCGTTTCCGAATGATAAGAGGAGCTCATTTTAAGCATAGTACCCCTACAATCGAAACAACTCCCTCCAGAAATAACTAACAAACAAAGGATCACGATCACTTATGATTGATTGTGGCACTCCATGTAGGCGTACTACTACTTTAATAAACACCTCAACCACACTTTTAGCAGTATAAGGGTGCTTCAATAGAATAAAATGGCCATATTTAGATAGCTTATCCACCACGACCAGCACTGCTTCATACCCCTTAGATCTAGGAAGTCCTCTGATGAAGTCTATTGAGATATCTTCCCAAATTTGGTTGGGAATCAGCAGGGTTGCAGCAGACCCCCAGGAGATGTGGCAACATATTTCTGCCTTTGACATATATCACAAGACTTGACAAAGTCTTATACGGACTTCTTCATACCAATCCAAGATTGCTTGCAATTCTCCTATAGGTGAGCAGAAAACCTGAACGGCCTCCGATAGGGGAAGAATGAAACTCTTTTAAGAGTAAAGGAATAAAAGTGGATTGAGCTAAAATCACCAACCTTTATACAAAAGAACACCTTGGTGCCATAAAAACCCGGTTCGAAACGTTGGATCCTGCTACAGATCCCTTATAATGCCACTCAAAATAGGATCTTGGTGCACCTCGTGTCGAAGGATTCAGCTATCAGCCCACAATGGGTAAGAAATGATGCTTTTCAACTCTCCTTCTTCCTACACCCATGACAACGCATCAGCAACTTTATTATCTGGACCCAATTTGTAAACGACCTCAAAATGATAACCCAAAAGCTTAGCCATCCAACACTGTTGATCCATAGGAGACACCCTTCGTTGCAATAAATGGCGAAGGCTTTTTTGGTCTAAATACACCACAAATGATCTGCCTAACAAATAGTGGCGCCAATGATGCACCGCCAACACCAATGCCGTTAGTTCCTTCTCATAAGCCGATTTAGAAATATTTCCCTCTGAAAAAGCTTTACTAAAGTATGCCATCGGTCTCCTATTTTGCATCAAAACTGCACCTACCCCCTTGCCCGAAGCATCACATTCAACCTCGAAAGATTGGGAAAATTTTGGTAGAGCTAATACCGGAAAAGTAGGCAAAGCCTTTTTTAATGTCTAAAAGGACTCTAAAGTTATTGAGTTCCAATGAAACCCTTCTTTCTTTGTTAATTCAGTGAGAGGCTTTGCTATTTTACCATAGTTCATAATGAACTTTCGATAATATCCGATCAACCCAAGGAATCCCCTCACCCCCTTAACATTTCAAGGAATAGGCCACTTCACAAAACTTGAAACTTTGGCTAGATCAACCGCTACCCCTTTTTCGAAAATAAAATGACCCAAATATTCCACTGTTCGCCTTCAAAAACTGCATTTTTGCTTGTTAACCACAAACCGATGCCTTTTTAAGACCTCCAAGACACTTGTTAAGTGCAAACGATGAGTATTCCAATCAACGCTATATACCAGAATATCATCCAAAAAAAAATACAGAACAAACCTCCTAAGGAAAGGTCTGAAAATGTCATTCATTGCGGATTAAAACATAGCTGGCACGTTGGTCAATCTGAATGGCATTACTAGGAATTCATAGTGGCCATCATGTGTTTTGAAAGCCGTTTTGTGGATGTCCTCATTCTTGACCCTAATTTGTTGATACCCGGATTTGAGATCTAATTTAGAGAAGAAACTAGCACCGTGCAACTCATCTAAGAGTTTATCCACCACCGGAATAGGATACTTGTTTAGTACTGTGGCCCTATTTAGGGCTCTATAATCGACACACATTCGCCATGAAGCATCTTCTTCTTGACTAAGATTACTGGGCTAGAATAAGCACTGGAACTAGAACGAATGATGCCTATTTGCAACATTTGCTGAACCTGTTTTTCAATCTCATCTTTTTGATGGTGTAGGCATCTATATGGTCCCACACTAATAGGACCTTGTCCTTGCTGTAAAACAATAGAATAAGAGTGGTTTCATTGGGAAGGTAACCCTTGAACCTCTTGGAATACCTCCGGAAATTGGTTCAACACCAAGTTTAGCTCTTGTTCTTCTTTTATGTTAAGTTGAATCGGTTGCTCCCCTGTTATAGCCATTCCTTCAACTGAGAGGAAATTACCACTTAAGATTGCTAAAAGACTGTGTAAGGATATGCTGAATTAAAACAAGTATATGGAAACATTTTCGTCACATTTACAAACCTATACTGCTTTAAAATGAGAAATATAGAATATGTTATCAAAGAGAGAAGAAAAACAAGCTGAAACTTCAATACGAAGAGAGCTAGAGGTTGAATGTAATACTTCTCTATTTATAGAAGGATAAAGATGGAAAAAATACTTTTTAATGCTAAATTGAAAATGAATTAGCTAAACCTCTCAATATAAACCTACTCTCCAGAAAAGCAAGAAATATAGATTCTCACCAAATAACTTTTAGGTGATAAAATTTCATTGGATAAAAAGAACTTTTAGTTTGTCACACATTTAAAAATACTTTAATTAGTTTTTAATTGCTTTCTTACCAACAAAACAAAGAATCAAACAGGCACTACAACTTGGACTCTATAACCCTGTTCAACAAAGGCCTAGATACTAAAGATGCAAAATATTATCTTTACTCCTGTAGATCTTAATTTCCCACTAGGTTTCCTTATTTGGTGAATAAGGTCAATCAAAAGCCTAGACCACTACTTGCAATACAGGATGAATCATGATGCTACATTAGTAAATACTTCTACTGAACACACGAACATCTGGAAAACACAGCTTGTAGCCATCAAGACCGAGAAAGCATTTCATCTCATGTCAAGCATCTAATAATTGTCGCCACAAACATTCTCCAAGTGGTAATGATACACAAATCTAGACCAACAATTATCTAATGGTAAATTTGTAATATTTCAATATCCTGAATCCAATATTTTTTAAGAAAAGCAACTCTAAAGTTGACACATATATCAATGTTTACTAATCTCCAATTTGCCTCAACATACACACTTGATAGAGTGAGTGATAAGCACACCTGAATTGTACCCAATAGGTCCTCTAGAAGCTCCACTGATAGATCGACCTGCATCACAATCAGCTTAAATTTCACAAGCGCAAAAGAATCGAGAAACGAATTCATTAACTACGAACTGTTCACTAAGCCACAAACCTTAGCAATGACATGAGGCATCCAAGGAGCTAGCACACTAGAACAAAGATCGATCAGAACACATGCTGCCTTAGCCTGTAGGAAAAGCAACTATCATGTTTTGTGTCAAAGTGAACTCGTTATGTGGAAGTTCAAACTTCACCAAGAAGGCATCAGCAAATGGAAAAGGAGAACTAAAGGCTTACATCATCATGATTTTGATTAGAATTTAAGTAAATGATATGAGCAAAGTGGAAAACAAAAAAAAGGAACCCTTGTAATTCTGATTTTAGTTCAAACCTCCTACGCTATTTAAAATTTTCAAACTGAATAATAACTTGTTTTATAATATTTCTACATAGGACGCCATTTCAAAAATATTCATCAAAAGTTGCCTATTTTGTACTTGAGGGAGCTTAATGATGTTTAACCTCATAAAGGTCCAAAACTACATTAAAATCATGAAGAGTTCTTCCAAACTTCCACAAACTAAAGGAATTTGTCGACCTTTTGATTGTGACTAGTTTATATCTCAATCTCAAACTTGAATGATGCACGTTACAGCATAAATCAAACTACATGGATACTATAGAATATCATTATGGAACTGAAATCATTCTCTGATATTAGATACAAGGAGAAAATGAGAAGATTACAGGAACGAACATGTGATTGTGAAAACGATGATAAATAGCCAGCACATGCGTGAAGAAGTGGACGATACAATGCTGAACAAGACATCGCTACAATCTGCACTAAATAATCACAGTGGTAATCAGAATGTAATTTGCAAAGTTTTAAAATAAACAGATAACTTTCTTCCAATACAACTGGACAGTAAAGTAAAAATTTGGATGAGCAGTGACCTGTGATAAGGCTTGTTGCACAAATGGTTGTTTCCACAGAGAAAAGTTATCGTCAATACGATCACCAAGATTGCTTCCAGGTCGAAGTGCTACAGAAGACAGAAAACAGAAGACCACTGTCAAAATTTGAAGAAGAAAGTGCAAGGAATTTGTGTACGTAATATTGTTCACATTTAAAAATATTCAACTAGCTAATGCTAAATACCGACAGAAATAGCATATCAACATATGGCAGGACTTCCACGATAACGGTAGAGTTTTACATCAACAACCAAGTGAGCTCACAAAAGGTTCAAAATATAAGAGATAGGATGCGAAATCAGTACAATCTTTCTTACTTCACTACTCCGCATTTACTTCTCAACATAATAACTAACATTCAATGAACCTCGCACATACTGAACCACACAAAATTAAAGGCTTTACTAAGAATTCCATCTCTATTAATCATTACAAAAGCAAAGATTGCATTAAGGAGTGTCATGGATATGTAGTATTATGTTGCTTCCCTCTAGAATAATACGTTGACAATATTACTGTTTGACTATTAGAAATATCTTTCAGATGCTAAAAATGAATACTACTCTTTGTACACTTTTTAAGACATAATACTGGGAGAAGATTATTGTGTAACACTTGACCTGGCAGCAACGCTTGTATGAGTGGTAAAGCAGACCATAACTCAGAGGCACCCTCTGCCAATTTGTGACAAAGCAAAGGCTGAAAAATGCACAAAGCTAGAAAGTAAATCAATCGCAATTCGACAAAGATGAAAACAAACAGAAAACAAAAAAAACTCAAAATGGATGCTTAAAGAATATCGGTAGTACTGTACTCGACCTGTGATGCACAAGCATAAAGAACATGTAAAATGCCTTCTTCAACTGCCCCTATATCCAAAAGATTAAGGATGCTCGAGTCCCAGTGATCATCAGCTATTTGAAAATCTTCCCCGAACAAGCTTGAGTAATCAACAAGAGGGACAGGATTAGATACTTCAAATTTTCCAGTCTCATCTACAACTGATGCATTTTCAACCACAGACGTTGCTCCTTCTTGTAAAGTGACAGGCTCTATTAGCTTATGTAATACCCTAGCAGCCTGAAACAAGGACATCAGTTGGCAAATTAAATATAGGAATGAACATAAAACTAGGTCACCATATCACCCAAGAGTTGATCCATCACCATTCTGCAAACAGTTCCCAAATTGGACTCTTTATATGCTTTCCTCAGTAACATAAAAATTGCATCTGCACAGAAGACCATGGAACTTGAAGTGGCTGAGACAAACGGAGATGTACTTCGTGATCTTCTAGGCTACACATGCAAAAAGGGTCATGCAACCAAACCCAATCGAAATAAATATAAAAAAAAGTGCATGGGATCAAGATAGCTACTTAGTATACGTTTAATTCAAGTAAAATTATCAAGATGATTGGAGAACAAAAGTCATTCAAGAGGACAAGTAACTGGTCACTAAAAGTTTGGACATTATCTCTTCCTAAAAGAATAAAAAGTGTGAATTTGTATTTAATATTTAAAAGAAAAACTCCTCTCCAGTTTCATCTCTTTTTCCATCCAATTTTTAACTATTCTTCTACATATAAAATAAAGAAAAACAGTTTGCGAAGTGAAACAGGAAAACCATCATTTGAAAAATGGAATATTTGTTTGTTAAAATTGTCTTTTGTTAGTTTTTTTCTTTCTTTTCAAACTTACTTAAAAGCTTGAAAAGTTGTTGGAATTTGTTTTCAGAGAAAAGGAAAGGAAAGCCAGAGTATGGTAAAAAAAAATTTGAGAGAATTTTCAATTTTCTGATTATTGAAAATTTTTCAGCTACACTTCTTGGCTTCCCACAATGTTTTTAACAATTAGGTACAATTTTTTGGTTTTGAACTTCTTTCTTATCTAGAACAAAGTTGAGAAAGTCAAAAGATGGCCAACATTTCTTACAGCAATCAAGTTGAGAAGAAATATAAAGGATGAAAAGAAAGATGAGCAGAATTTGGAAGAACCTCAAAGTTAGAAGAAACAGTTAAGGAAGACACTGATTGACTGCTTTTAAGACCTTCAGAGTCAGAGACATTGCCTGACGACCTTGTTGTCTCTCTGCCATATTAGCACAGTAATGTTATTGAGTTAAATCAATAAAGGTATGATGTATAGTTTTGCAAAAGTAATGCAATAAGCTATTCAATGTTATACACACATCACCCAAACACTTAACAACAAGGTTCAACTATTCGGACACCAAAGGTTAATGGAGTAAAATTTATCATTAATGGGAAATTCCTCCAGCAATAAGCTAAATGGTCCAAACCTACTAGAGGTAAACCGGAAGATATCTGACTTGGAGTACAGTTATGTCCAAATGGTTTTCCCAACCAAGACGTATATGCCCCAGTTTACGTTTACCACTGTGATGTTGTAACAGGCACTCAGAAAATTCAAACACCAACAACCAATTGTAAATGAAAATTTCAGCCTCAGCGGCTGCTATATATAGAATCAACATTTGATAATAATGGACCATATATAGGAGACCCTAAATCACATCTTCTCATCCCAAATGCAGATATGATAATACATTTTACCGTATGAATTCAACATTACAAACTCAAGTGCTTGTAGATAACACTTTTCTGGACTCATAGGCCAACTATATAAACCCAAGGGCATAATGTTACCTGGAATATGAGCAGCTCTTTTACAAGCATACTATAAGATAATAAGGTGTAGATGTTACAGATTAGAAGCCCAAATCTTGAAAGATGGAAGATTCGATATGATTTTCTTTACAAGCATATGAATTCTGAACTCATAGGCCAACTATAAAAACTCAAGACGCTCTTTTACAAGCATAATATAAGATCATAAGGTCAAGATGTTACAGACCAGAGTCCAGAGCTTGAAACAGATGGGAGATCCTAGAATATTCTCTTTATATTACTTAAACGCTTAGGAAGAACATCTCATCGCAAAGCCATTAGCATGTGTGAACTGGCATGAAATAATTAGCAGCTTAACAAACCTTTCATTCACGATTTGCAGTATTGGGTAAAATGGACCAACAAGCATTGCAAGAAAACGCAAGTTCTGCTCAGCATCATATATGAAGTTGGTTAAATCTGCCTGCATCGTGTGAAATACCATGCTAATTAGTAGCATAGAAACCTCAAATATAAGAGTAAAACATAAAACAAAAATGATGAGCCAGACATGAAAATAGAAAAGAGAAAGTGAAGATCTTCACTGAGACAATATAACTGCACGTACCTCAACTTGGGGAAGGAAAGGAAGCAGCCTTTTTGTCATGTCTTGAAGTAACTGGTGAAATGTGGCGCATAAGAAAGATAATAATATAAGTAGAATAGCCAAAAACCAAAAATGCATTATAAGATAATATGATTCACCTGAAGATGCAAGTCATGAGCATCCTGTTTGTGTGATATAATGTGTGGCAACAAATGATTAACAACTGGCTGAAACTCTGCTTCAAGACCAGTCACCGAAACCCCAATGAGCTGCAAGAAAGAGACAGCGGAAAAAACCTTAGTACTACAGCCCAGGAAAATGAATTACTAGAGTTAGTGTTAACTTTCATCCTGGTTAAGAGTGGAGTTAAAAGAAAAAAAGTAAGAGAGGAAGTGAAAGCCCGAAACTTAATAAGCCATAACCAGCCAATGACTGGCAAGTGACTGAAAATTTCATATTGGATAGATAAGAATATACTCGTGACATGCTGGCAAAACAACCGTGACATTATAAGGCACACTGATTGTCATTTACCTGAATGAAGAAAATGGCGATTGGGTTTCCCCTTAAACAAGATATTCGTACATAGCGACATGGAGTGTAGTTCATTGGATATATCATATCACGACGAGGTGCTTCACAGCGCGGGCGAACTTTTACAAATGTCTCTGGCTGATTATTTAGCAAAGACAGAATATAAATAAAATATACTCTGGTATACAATTAATTTTAAGATGCATGAAATTGACAGAAAGTGTTAAGAGTCATTGGTTCCAATAGTTCAATAAGGGCCCAAAGACATGCTCACCAAACAAAAACAAAAATTTTCATCTATTTATTTTATAAATTCATTTCCTTTGGTACATAATCAAACTTAAGCCAAATAAGTATCAGAAATTGGCAGCAAGACAATTGACAAGCAGTTGAAACATTCAGCTCTAGAGCTTTCAAGAAACTAGAACAAAAACAATATGAATGATATGATCAGCCTAACGACTTCATAGAGAAAAACAATCAACATATGCAAATTTTTCATACGAGTATTAATGGTGCTTTCAAATTTTCAAAAACCTTAAAATTTCACCTTTCTTCCATGTTATGTAAAAATATATATATAGAAAACAGAACTATTTATAGCATCTCAAAGTCTGAGTCTCCCATCCTGCCTTGAACCAAAAAGACGACAACACTATTCTGTTTCACCATATTCTATTACAACTAAACCCTTCTCCAAAGTAGCTTCATAAGCGAAATTAAGAGTAGTAAACTTGGATTTGTGGCCTCGAAAGTTGTCAATAAACGAAAGCACCACTTCTCCATTATAGTAAAGCTACTGTACAGCCAAGAATGGAAAAAAGCTATATTCCATAGCTTATTTATGTAATTAACAGGTTTGAATCAACATAAATCCTCCATGAGCGTTCTTCCAAGTTACTACTGAGTGGGCAAAAGAGAAAACAGAAAAAGAAGAAGACTGAACCTTATAGCGCAAACCAACAGCAATTTCCCATTCGAGCACAGACTTGTTGTAAATCCTAAAATGCGAAAGCAAGCAAGGTTCCTACAAAAAACAGAACCAAATCAAATAACAGAAGAAGGAACGGAGGATGGTGGGAAGAAAGTGAAAGAAATATACATACGTCGAGCTCGAGAAGGATCCACTCCTTGGTGTTGGTGGCGGAGGACCAGTGAGAGCGGAGGTCAGTGTCAAGTACATGAGAGGCTTTCTGAGAAGGAGATTCTCTAGAAACTCCCTTCACTTTGTAGCTCAGTGGTTTCACTCTTCCTTCCAATTCTACTTCCATCTCTAGAAACCCGCAAATTTGCAAGGAAATGACTTACACCAGCAGAAGAGAAAGAGGGATTTTAGAGGAACACAGTTCCATGTCGGTCCAACACAAACACAATCTATTTGAATTGGCTTTAGCCTCCAGTATTTTGATTGACGCATCACCTCGGGGTTCATCCCTCCCCCTTCCAATTTCCTAATTGTTAGTTGATAAAAATTGAAAACGTTAATAAAAAATTTAATTATATTAGTGGGATTGAATTTAATTTAATTTATAGTATTTGAAACAAATCTATTAATAATTGAATTCAATTACACTGTTTGGTATATAACTAAAATGAATTTAATTATCTCATATGACACATTTACCTTTGACTAAAAAAATAATCTTATTAAATAAAAAACATTCACACTTACATAGAACAACTTATAAACATCAGTTTCATTATAAATAATATTATTAAAAAAGTTTATTATTAAAATAAAAAGAAAAAATTGATTGTAAATGACATTAGGCTAGACCGAGCTATAAAGATGATAAAAAACCATTATAATTTAGAAGTTTAAAATTGTATGAACGAGTAGTAATTATTTTGTGTTGATAACTATAGGCATTATGTTGGGTTATTATGTTGGAGTCGTGAGTATTATTAGGTTTGTGGGTTAAAAAAGATGAGATGCAGCTTTAGCCAAAGGAGTTGAATTCACGTGAATAAGAACGTGAATTGAATTTACAAAAGGAGTAATTTTAAACCTACAGGTGAATTCAATTTGTGATTATTTTTTTATTTTAAACAGGAGAATTGAATTCAATCTTATAATTAAATTCAATTCTCTGCGTTCCAAACAAGCCGTAAAGGGTTAATAAATAGCAAGGCTAAGTAATCAAATGGCTAGTGGTAATTATTTTGAAAAAAATTGTACCTAACCTTAATTTTTATTAACGAAATCTACAACTTTATTTATATTAAAAATTTTAATACACTATCGGAGCAAGTTTAATCCAGATTTTTAATTTTTTAATTGTTTGTCTAGATGTTTAGTTTCAATAATTCGGTCCGATTACTCCTACGTTTATTTAAAGTGAAAATTGAATGTTCAGTTTTAATTGTACTTGAAGAGAATGTTAGAATATCTCACATTGATTAAAAATAAAAATATTAGTTAAAGAGTGAATAAATGTTAAATGTCATGTCAACTAATTAAATGCCTAGTTCTAATCATTTTAGTAATGGTTGAACTAAAACTCAATTTTATTAATGAACTCTACATTTTACCTGTATTAAAAATTATAATACTAATCGTACCAATTTGGACTTAGAATTGGACTTGGATCGCAAAATACAAAATTTGTAAATATAGGTTTGTAAAGATTTTTATTATTGATAAATTAGCACTGAATTTATATTTAACGACTAAAAACTAAACACACGTAACAGGAACACAAGTTCTGAAGTTTAATTAAACGAAAAAGTAAATAAATATATCACGTAACCATTAATTTTGTTTGTTGAAACATTAGACTAAAATTTTATATTACAATTTTCGTTTAGTTGCAGCAGTTTTAGACACAGAAGCCAGAGTTCTTGATAAAATATTTTTCTTTGAAATCAAAAGGTAATATCGGTCTCCCATTAGGAAGAAAGTCCGGAAGAAGAACTAGAAATGTTTGTTTCTTATATAGTGTTATTTCAAAGTAATTCCTGTCCTGCGACAATTTCTGTACAAACATAAGCACTATTTCCATCTGGTAGGCAACTTTTTCTACCCTCTATGCCATTGCCTCTCCCCGAAACACTCTCTCGGTTGCGTTGGTTGTCTTTACTCACTAAAATTTGTTGGAACACAATCAAACTCCAACAAGAGATGCTATCATTGAACTAACTTGGTTAACCATGCCTAGATTTGGAGATTTGGTTTCAACCCAATGTCTTTAACTAGCCTAAAGCAAGACATCTTCACTCTGATTTCTTTTGCACCACCATTGCCAATGAGTAATTTGGAAAGCATACTGTTTACTTTAGAGCCAACTGACATACCTGTTGAAGTAATGTTTAAGGTTCATGTTATTATAGCAACAGTTTCCATTCTTACACCAACGTTAGCACGCAGGCAAGGTTGGTTATATAAAGGTAGCAATCATCTCATACAAAGGCAAGAACCCTCTAAAGCAGCATTTATAAGCTAGTGCGGTTGACGGTTGTAAGTAAGAAGCATGGAAACACCAACACATAGGAAAATGGCCGAAGGAACCAATCCATGACTTGACTTCGGTAGAATGCTACTTCCAGTTTCCTGTATGCTCGACAAAGCCAAGGATACGCCCCAGGGTCATAATATGAGTATCAAATTCTTCCCATTCCACTCGAATATAGATGGATGTATAAGGGCAAAACATATGACTTTGACTGGCAACATGTAACAACTACTAACATCTAGGACTTGTACAGATTATAAAAATGCAGGAACCTTAAAGAGGAAGCAAATTCCAGAAAGACTATTTCTACCCTCCTGTGCAAGCAACAACTGTGACATGATCTTGTAAGACATTTAGATAAGTACTAGCATTTGACATTTGCTTTATAGACTCCAGGTGCATCATGAAACAACAACATAACTCGTTAAACTCATTTTACACAAAATTACCAACAATTCGTCAACAACAAGAATTTCACTTCAAAAGAGATACCAGAGTATGCATCACTCAGCTAACAGCTCCAGCACCTACAAGCTCAATAAACTCACAGCACCACAAACACGAAAGGAGATTAAAAATAAACATTTATCTTGCAAAACCCAGTACCAACAATTCATAATCCAGTAGCGTTAATAGAACAGGTGTTTTAAGACAAAATCCAAAATCATAGCATGTTAAAAACCATAAACTAATTTAAATAACAAAAAGGCATTGGGCGACTATTAACTTTTAAAACCTCCTCCCGGCACCACCCCTACCGAAACCGAACTGGGGCACCGGAGCAGCAACAGGGTCCACTTGAACGACACCAGGAATATCGGTCATACCCAGAGCAGCAAGCATGTCAATAGTCTCCTTGTCGACCTCAATCTGGTCGGTCTTGATGGCAGAGACATCAGGGACAAAATCCATACGGCGCTCGCGCTCTTCCTCCTGGAGCTTGAGAGAGATCCCGCGAACTGGGCCCTTCTGGATGCGCTTCATGAGGTGGGTAGAGAAACCCGCGATCTTGTTGCGGAGGCGCTTGGAAGGTATGATGGCAACCTCCTCTATCACCTTCTTGTTGGTGTGGAAGTCGAGTGTCATGCGCGAGTAGTAGCGCTCTATCACTTGACGTGATGATTTCTTCACTGTCTTGGTACGAACGCGACCCATGTTTTTCACCTAGCAGATGATGCCGCGAGGAGAGCAGTCAAGTTAGAGAACGGCAGCGAGAATTAGAGAGGGGGGTGGGCAACTACAAAACTAGGGTTTACTGCTTGAGTTTATTGGGGAAAAAAAAATGTTATGGGCTTTTCTCAAACACAATTAGGCCCAATTTACAACAATACGCTGGTGATGTACGACGTCGTTCTGAGACCCAAGCCTCTTCCATCTTCTTCTCGAGCAAAAGGCAAAGCCCTATTTGGACATGGTCACGTGCTTCCGTCATTCTCCAGAAGATTGAGCTTTGCATCTCAGTCGTATCTCCTCCTTGTTTGGTTTCTCTGTTCGAATTTCAGGTTAGTTTACTGTTTACCCGAATTTGTTTTATGATTCCTTTTCGTTTGGGTGGGGATGAGATTAATGTTGAATTGGACTGGGTTTGTTTAGTGCAGTGTGACCCTTTTTAATTTATTATCTGTGTTGGAAATTGGTAGGTTTCCATGGCAACACTTAGGAATCTGAAAATCAAGACAAGTACATGCAAGCGCATTGTCAAGGAGTTGCGTTACTATGAGAAAGAGGTCGAGACAGAAGCTGCCAAAACTGCTGAAATGAAGGAGAATTCAGCTGATCCTTATGACCTTAAACAACAGGTATGACGTTATCTGTGGTTCTGTTGTTGACTGTTTTGAATTTCTTCAATTGCCTAATGTTTACTGGTCTCCTTTTTCTAAAAGTTAGGTTCCTTGTTTGATTTTGGCAGGAAAATGTGCTAGCTGAATCGAGGATGATGATTCCGGATGCTCGGAAGCGCCTTGAGGCTGCATTAACTGACTTAAAAGGAGCTCTGGTATGAACTTAAACAATCATTACCATTCTAATTATGCAGTACTTTCCAACTGAACAGCTTGAATTGGTATTTGTTGGTTTTAGGACTTTTTGAGAAAATAGAATGAATCCTGTAATTTTCTTCAGGAACATTAACAAGTGCTTGAGCTAGGTATTATGAATCGCACCATACAATGCATTGCATTTAAAGTTGGGACTATTAGGCTGTGATTTCATACTGATCTGGAGCCTTACTCTCTTCCAAAACATGACAAAAGAAGATAAAAAGAAAAAGGAAAATGAAACTGAACAGCTTTTTGTGTGCAGGATTTATTTTTTATTTTTTTGCTTCTTTATTTGTTTACGGTTTCACAAATTTTTCAGGCTGAGTTGGAAGAGTCTGACCAGAAAGAAGGCCCAGAGATTGAAGATGCTCAAACCATTATCGCAGAGGTTGAGCAGTTATTCCAAACACCGGATGCCTAGATGTCTGCTGAAGATCTCATTGTAAGGATTGGATATTGTATTCTGAGTTGTGTGGTGTGTTTTCTCAGCCTCAGAAGAGATTGTTGGTAATTGATATTTTTTAGTGGTTAAAGTGAAATGTGGCTTAGAACACCCTTCTTGAGCAAACTGGATATTCGCAGAAATATACTGCTTGCAAAATGTAATGGTATGCATACACAGTTCTCATTTCAAGTTGGTAAATGGATTTGCTACCGAGGGGGGTTATTTCTCAAAGACTATGTTAGAATTATGATTATGTAGGATCATTTTGAAGAACTATTGCCATGCAGTAGGCTAATGATTGTTTATAACGCTAAAAATTTGTAATCTTTACGTCATTAACTTGCAAAACAGAAATATGATCAAAATCACATACTTAGATGTGTTCTACCTATCGGTACAGTATTCATAACATTTCAACATTCCGAGTGTTCTAATCTTAATTAAAGAAACATAAATTAGGATTTAGCAAGGAATTATTGTTAGACTCTTGTATATTGATTGATTAAATAAAATTTGAATAAAATACCGCTTTTATCTTCATAAGGTAACTTTTTATTTTTATAAGAGTTATAATTGCGCTCCGGCTTAAAATATATTATATAATTTTATCTTTTCTGTATTTTATTAGCCCCACTCAAAATTATAAATTATGTTTATGGTTGGGGTTTTTCTTATATTGCAAAAATAATAGTATAAGTATTTAGAGATGAGAATGTTGTGTCCTTAAGTTTTAGTTTCCTTTTGAGGTTTTTTATCAGGACACGGAACGAAAGGACTTCCCTTGAACTTGAGACGGGAGACTACTGTTTTGAATATAATTTTAAGATGTGTTTATTTCTAAAATATTACTTACGAGAACGGTTAAATACAGTCATAAAAAAACATGAATGGTAATTGTATGAATGAAATTGGTAAATAAATATAGCAGTATATAATTGTTGGACAATAAGATCATGAATTATTGTTCTTGAGAAAGTGCAAATCATTACTATTTTGGTGTTTATATTAGTGTTTCTTTTTCATATTATTACTCTTTTTGCTAGTCTTGATAATGTTAAAATGTCATAATGATTGATGATGCTAAGTAATGGACACACAAGTCTTTTACTTTTCCTCTTTTAGGATGGGCAATGTGAACAAGAGATCTGCTCATATTGTTTCTTAAATAATAATTCAATGAAAGTAACTTCTGATTGATAATTGGAAAGCATGTGAAACTAGCATAGATCAAATAAACATCATAAGAAAGGTGATTATGTAATAAATATCGTTTTTGAATTGTAAAAACGTGTCAAAGTGATAAAATGTGTTAGATTGCTCTTTCAAAACCGTATAAACAACTTTTAGATGATGATTAAGTATAATCAAGTGAAGCTGTAGTCCATAAAGTAGTTTAATAAAACTGGTAACATAATAACAACAACAACAACAACAACAATCAGTATAAATACTGCTAAAGCACGGGATTTGAAGAAGTCTTTTTTTTTTGATACAGAGAATTTGAAGAAGTCTAGTAGTACGTAACTTTACCTCTAACAAGTAAAGAGATTATTTCCAAATAACTCGCATGAAATAGAAAAAGAAAAAAAAGTAGTAATGAAAAATACTAATTAAAATGATAATAAAAATAAATAAATACAAATATATAAAAATAAAACAGTTCAAATGAAATTTTTAAAAAATACATAAATAATTAATACAAATGATAATAATAATAATGATATATAATAGAATAAAACAAAACAATAACTAGAAAGGTAAATGTATATTATATTAATAATCATAATAACATGTACAATCACAAACATTATAATAATAAGAAGAAGAAGAAGAAGAAAATAAAAAATAATATTATTATTATTAGTGATAGTAGTAAAGATGGTGACGAGGATTATGACGATAAGAATAGTAATACTAATAATAATATTATTATTATTAACAAGTAATTATCTTTTAGGTTAACTATAAGAGACAAGAGTAAGAAATTAAAGAGGACTGTCAGGATTTCTTTATGATGGATCATTTACCTGAATCTTAACATGTCAAAATTTTCAATTGTGGGTCATTTTTTCGGTAAATTCCAACATTATCATATCATTTTTTATCACCTCCTTCCAATTCTTCTTAGGTCTCCATATTTTTCTCTTATAATCGCTAAGTACGATCTTTTGTATCTTTTCACTTGAGTGATATACTTGAAAGGTCATTTTTTATCTAAAAGTTTTATGAAAAATTTAATTTAAATATTAATTGGGTTTGGTAATGTTAAAAAATTAATATAATGAAAATTATTTTATTTAAAATCTAAATTAATGAAACTTCAAACTTTTGTTTAATTTTTGCCTAAAAAATAAGTTTAGCACATACTTGACGTATTTTAATTTTAAAAATATGTTATATATTGTCAATTAGGTATCCCAACTCACAACATGTTCCTCTTAAGACTGAACACTATCTTAAAACTCAACCACATGCTAGTAAGAGAACTTATGCCTATAACCAGACTAGATTAAGCTTTAAAAAGATGAAGTTTTGATTTGTACAGGACATGCAAAGACTGTTGGATTTAATCTAACGTATGGGCAAGTACATATATAAATTAATTGTATGTTATGAGTTATCTTAAGGTTAAGCCTAGTTAAAGTGATCTATTAAGGTTAAAGGCTTTGAGCTATACGACATCTAATAAAGTATGAGTTTTAATATGTAGAGACCCAATAGTTTGATTTCTATTTTATGATGGGCCAAAATAGAAATAAGATAAATTAAATAAAGAATTAGGGTTATGGTCCCTAAGTTTGATGTATGATTATTTTTCTAATATCTCATTAGTTAGAAAAATAACGGTTCTTGAAAAAAAAAAGACGTACATATTAACTTGGAAGACGAATAATTACAAGATTTAAGAATTACGATATTTTTATAGATTCAGGTATCTTTCTCCAAAAAACATTACTTTCTGTTTTATTAATAAAAGCCTTTAATAGTTCCTTTATGTTTTAATAAAAGCCTTGACCTTTGGATAACAAATAAAAAAACTACTTTATATTTGGTTTTACGCTTTAACCATTTGATAAAGACTAGAAATTAGTTTACAGTTTTATATAGTGCTCTAAATGCCTGTTTAAAGGCTAGTTGATTCAATAAAGAATAGCATTGACAGAATTCATTAATTGCAGTTTATGTCTATTAATTGTTTCCGGTGGTACATATTTTTTTCTTTTTCTTCGTGTTATTTACGTATATGCGGTTTTGGCATAAATCAATTATACATTATATATATATATATATATATATATATATGAAAATTAAATTTGGTTAACTACAATTAATGTTTAAATTGATTGTTCAAGATATGTTCAAATATTGATATAACTTATCTTTTATTAATATTGTGAAATAAATTGATTGAAACAACATGTTGCTAAAGTAGCCTCTCTTGTATAAATTAATTTATTTTATAATATTAATATAGTTATGTATGTGTAATTCATGCGGATATTGACCAGCCCAAAGGAAGGTTAATATTTTGGTCGAAACACATGTACAGATGTGGTGATAAATAAGTGACAATTATTAGGTTAGCTATATGAACAATTAATCGGTCCAAAGAAGGGTTAATTGTTTAATATTTGATTACTGCACCAAGAGTATCACTTATAAGTTAGTATTTATGTCCCTAGACTAAAAATTAATGTTATGCTAGGTATCTTGTGATGGGCTTTACCATTATTTGATTTTATATGATTATGTAGAATTTATGTGAGCTTGTTTGTTGGTTGTTTTCTTCTCTGTTTAGTTGCTACTTCTACTTCTACTATTACTGTCAATATCAATTCCATTACCGCGCTTAACGTTACAAACTTTAAAGCATGGAAAGAGAACGTTATGAATGTTCTTGGTATCGTAGATCTAGACCTTGCATTAAGGGCTGAACGACCTGTCGATGTAACATCCCACCGCCGACAGGAAGGGTAGAATAGTAATTTGGAAAAGGGTGAGAGTGATTAGGACTGATTAGAAATCTTTATGCATATTTGTATTGGTGAACAGTGAAATTTTGCACATGAAAAATAACTGTACATGCATCATGACATTTTCCGATATTTGTGCCTAAATGGGATTTTATTTTGAAAATTGTGGTTTATGGGCTTAAAAATTTATTCGAAGTGGATCATTATAGGTTTTACATTTTAAGGGAATTTTAGGAAATTTTCTGAAATTTTCTGGGAAAAATTTCCAGACCGGAAAAAAATCGCCAAGTGACGAACCGGTTGGTTTTCGATACCGAAAATTTTTGTCAAATGGTACTGAAATATTGGGTACATTATTTTGGAATTTTAATTGAAGCCATTGGAGTTTGGGACCAATATTAGAATAGAAATTGGAGACCAAATGGACTAGTTACTAAGGGGACCAAGTGGGAGCATAATGAATTGACATGTGGCAAGTGACATGTGTCACTTGCCCCACCATTTATGTAACCCACGAAAGTGTTAAATGAAAGACCATATGTTGGTCTTTCATTGAGCCATGTGCGAGATTTTAAATGGGAAAGGATAAAAGGTGATTGAAATGATAAGGTCTTCTCTCTCCTGTAGCTTCTTCCTTCCTTCCCACTTCGTTGATTAAACTTCATCTAGACATAAAAGCTTTTCTTTATTGCTTGCCTTTATTCCTTCGTTCACACATAAATCCTAATCTAAGCCTTGCCATAGTGATGACCGTATGGTGATGGGAGGAAGGTAGAGAATTGGAGTAGTTTGAAGTAATTGAAGAAGTGAAGAGTTAAAGCTTGGTTAGGTAAGAATTAAATTATATGTCCTTTAATTGGTAGTTAATGCATTAATTGTGATGTCTTGAGCATTGATTTTATTGAACTTGTGTTATTTTCTTGGTGGATTTATGATGGATTGAAGATAAATGACATAGCATGTGTAGGGTGTGAATTGTGTGTTTTGGATAGATGTTAGTAATGTTAGATGATTATCTCTCATAAGAACATGATTGTGGATGGATGCTGGAATTTTGAGGATTTTTGTGCAAGGATAGTTATGAATTGGTTATGGTGGCAATATGAAGTAAAATGAGTATTGATTGGTTGAAAAAGGGTATGGAAGATGTAAAATGAGAGTTGGGTATTCAAGCTGGGAAGTTAACCTTGTACATGGTTTAATGTTTTTGTCATAACTCTTTGTGTGGTTGAGCAAATGAGGTGAGACTTATTTTGAATTAAAACTGAGAGATTTGGCTACATTTTATAAGAAGAAAGTTCTGCCCAATTTTGATTAGAAGAGTGTTGAAATTGGTCTTGAAAATGAGTGTTATGTGCTGTGTGAACAGTGATCCGAGCTTGATAACTTGGAACTTTGATGAATTTTTTGGATTGATTAAGGAGGAATTTGTGAAATTGGTCTAGCATTAATTGTGATGTCTTGAGCATTGATTTTATTGAACTTGTGTTATTTTCTTAGTGGATTTAAGATGGATTGAAGATAAATGACATAGCATGGGTAGGGTGTGAATTGTGTGTTTTGGATAGATTTTAGTAATGTTAGATGATTATCCCTCATACGAACATGATTGTGGATGGATGCTGGAATTTTGAGGATTTTTGTGCAAGGATAGTTATGAATTGGTTATGGTGGCAAT
>JAOSBP010000002.1:10387806-10398487 GCA_027563825.1 Erythroxylum mucronatum | reverse complement strand
AGAACAATATTGTATAAATATAAAATAGCATCAAAGGCACCAACTTCTAGCATTTCATAATTCAAAAGAGCAGCACAGAGGAATTTGATATATATCTATATCTGAAAACTGTAAAGCAACTAATGGAAACAAAGCAGACACATAAATACATACGAACGTCTGCGTAAAAAACGTCTGCATAAATACATACTAATGGAAACAAAGCAGACGAATGTCTGCGTTACGACGTCTGCGTTGACGCAGACGACGTAAAAAATGCAGACGTTGTCTGCGTTGTTGACGCAAACGCAGACGATGTCTGCGTTGGCTCTTGTCCAGATTTTCAATAGATTTTTAAGGGGGAAAAGAAACAAAGAAGAGAACCAACCTGATGAGAAGGGAAACACAGAGTAGAGGAAACACAGAGGAGTCGGCTAGTAACAACACAGACCCAAAGAGACGCTCCAGTTTCTTTACGTAAGTGACGTTCCGTCACTTTAAAATCAGCTTCTCGAAAAAGCTATAATGTGGAGCTTTTTTAAGAAGCTCCAAATTATAGCTTTTGAAAAAGCTGCATTTAAGCTTTTAAAAAAGCTGTTTTTACTGGAAAAGCGCTTTTGAAATGTACCGCCAAACACTTATTTTTTCTTCAAAACAACTTTTGCGGTAGTCAAAAGTACTTTTGGACCCTCCAAAAGCTGATCCAAACAGGCACTTAGTCTACTTTGATAGTTAATCTTATCTTCCATGGGTGATAGGTTATCTTTCTTCATTAAATTTCATCATGTTAATGGAATATGAGAGTTCTTTCTTCATTTCAAACTTAATGCATAATCTCGCATGCCCTATCCTTTTCATGATAACAATTATTTTATCTATACAAATAAGTTTGCATAATAAATTACCTAAATAACTCGTACTTATTATAGACCAATATTTCAAAGGCATATTGTGAAAGTTAAACCCAATGGGTGTATGTTTCATTTTGAGTCTCTCCAAGTCGAGACTTGACTTCCATTTTTGTAAGAAATGAGTTTGTTATTGATTTTTTAGTCTTGTTTCAAGTACTTTAAGCATATTGGCCTTACTGCTAAATATGAAGAGGAATAGATCCTTCTTTTTACTGATCAATGCACTCTCCAATCCTACTTTCCTCTAATTATTTTATGCCCATAAGTTTCTGATGGTGTATGCAGAACCTTTACCAATTAAAAATTCATTCAAAGTTAAACTCGGTTTGATGGACAACCTTAAGCATCACTGAATATCGTTTATCAAATTTGTTCGTCTAATACAAAAGGGAATTGGTGGCTAATGAAAGACGACAACAATTGAACTGAGGATTGGCTAGAAGTAGTTGAGCCAATTCAACCCCTGAAGTAGCTTAATTCTTCCTCTTTTTATTCATCCTGAGTAGTAATCACTTCTTTATTAGATTTCTTTACAGAGCAGATCTGATGAACATTATTACTAGCATTGACAGAATTATGAAAGAATTGTGTTTCTTTCTCCTTCCTTGCCCCGCCAAATTAAAAACCCTTTACCGTCTAAAGCAGAAAGGTAAACAAGTTCATCACACGAGTACTCAAAGTTGCTATAGATTGAGCAGACAATTTCTGGGATAGAGGAGGATAAACAAAGAGTCCTGTACACTATCGTATCCATTATGTTACAAAGATTAGGAAAAAAAAGAAGGTAAAAACGAGTTTTGTTCATGACAATTAAATATCTTTAAAAGGTATTCTCTGCTTCATATAGAATGGCGAGATCCTCTGCGAAGCATCCTACGGAAGGGCCTGCATGCTACAATGCTAAGATCAACTGCTGCAGCAAGTGCCATGAAGATAGCAGCATCCTCTATGCATGTCACATGTCTCATAGCCAACTGAACCAAGGGTTTGCTGTGCTTCCCTTCACCATATACTCTGCAACTCATAACAAAGCCACCAACAACCACACCTAGTCCAGAAAAATCTCCACTACTTTGAGGACTTGGTATTGGCGTTGCAGCTGTTCGCATCTGTTTGTCGGTGTCTATGAAAAACACCCCACCCTTTTCAGCACTCATAAAGATCTCTGACATAAGAACCTCACCCCCCTCCTGGCCTTCTGACAGGAGGTGAAATCTACAGCAAACAGAGTCTCTAATTCCACGCTCACGCCAAGCCTCAAGCTTTCCCCATGGCTGCCAGCTCTCCGGCCTGCAAACATCAGGTCGAACTATCAACCAAGCTCCTGGGTTAGACTTGGCAACCCAATCACAACCTGATGATGGTACAAATGGAGTTGTTATGAAGGCTGCTGCCACAGCTGATCCAGAGAGATCATGTATCTTCACCTTCCATCCTTTCCGTTCTCTTCTCTCAGTCTCCAAATCGGCACCTTCAAGAGAAGCTGACCAATAGGTACTTAACGGATCCACCAGGGATACCCTGTCACTCCAAAACCATATAAAAAAATTCATCAACAATGAACTGATTATTGGAAGCATGACAAAACAAACCTATTAGGCTATATCACCAGTGTACTTGCTACTCTCTACGTGTTTGCTTGCAATGCTTCAGGGAGAGCACGCGAAACTCTTATACTAATTTTTGGCTAACCTGTATGCAAGTGAATTGGACAAAGCTGTTCGCTTGAAAACAGCACTTTTAATAGCTGTACTGAAAGCCAGAATCTTGGGAAATCCTATAAAGTCTTAACAAAAATCTCAAAGCTAGACAATTTTTTATGTATAACTCAAGCCAAAGAGGCCACGAAATGCATGTCACCTGTCCCGACTAAACTTGCAACTGAATATGGGCTGCTTGATGGAGCCTTGAAGCTGAACTATTTGAGGACTCAATGTTGTCACATCTTCAAACTGGAAAACATATCTGGGATCAGGATCGAGTTTCACTCTCAAATGAAGTTCAGCTCCTGGTCTACCACTCGCCTGCTTGATTTTGCCGATACCTATCCACCCATTGAAAAGAATTACGGGCCTCCCTTCACCCCATTCAGGACTTACCTCCAACTTGAATGTCCCAATTTGATGCTTTTTAATGCCAACACCACAATGGTAGCCCTTTCTCCCTGTGAAGACAACAATCTCAAGATATGCATGATGAGTATAGAAACAGCCAGGTGCTAACAATGCTTTTAGATCAGACTCCTGAAGATAAAATATTGACGCAATGTTATGAATATCAGGTGTTGCTTCAGGAGAGGACACCAATGGAACTGAAGTTGTTTGCACAGGAAAGCCTCGTAGTCTTATTTCGCACAAGCATGGAGACGAAAATGTATGAATTCCAGATTTTGCAGAATTCGGAGCTGCGCCAGGAAACCTCAGCCCAAGGGAGCCTATTGACAGCCTGATGAAAGCTTGAGGATCCATTCTTGTCAAAAATGTTTCCCCATTGGATCAAAATGTCTATGCTTAGCAAGCTCAAGAATTCTGCCACACAGTTGGCAAGTAAAAATCAACTTGATATTCAGCACAAGAAAAATTGAACTCTGATTCATGAATTTATATGTAGGATCCAACCAGTTCACTAAGAACATTTTACAACCATTGGTATGGCAAGCAAGCAGTTATATCCAGCGAATATTGGGTCGCTCAACTTCCATAATTACTAAAAAACAAATTACATCAAGGACTGCAGCTACTTTGCTAACTGTGCAGAAAGAGAAGGCTGCTGAACCATATGCTCAATGAGGTTTGAGTTTATCCAGTATAATCCACCACAAAAGTCGAAAGGCACAAATTGGAAATTACAAATATTGCTTTAACATCAGAAAGGAGATCAACAAATATGACATGCAGAATTTAAACCAACCTAAATAACCTGAAATCCAAAGCACATTTAGATCATTTATAGATGACTAAAATTTGTTAGCGGATTACATTTGCTTCTATTTCAAATAGAGATTGTGGGAATGTCAGTATGAAAAGACATACAGGTCAGCTTCTAAAAGGAGAGCTTATGCAATTCATGTAAATAAATAAGAAAAAATGTCAAGAAAAGATATCCCTTGCAATTATCAATCTTTCGACTCTCATGAGAGACATATTTAAGTAAATATGTAACCTAGCAAAACATATGCCACACAAAGGCATAAAGCTTGAAACCCAAACCATCAGTTTGGTTGCCTCCATGAACATCATCATGAAATCAATAATTGATGTGATCTGCAAAGTAAACTGAAAAGGCCTATACCAGACCTCAAACTAGCTTGTTTCACATCCACCTCCATAAGTGTCTAAAACAAATGCAAACAGCATCTTAGAGACTAAGATCATTTGCTTTTTCCCAAATTACAGTACCGCCCACTTAAACAGAGTACATTAGAGGATAACTTCAAAGCACTGCTTAATATATAATGATTCCCATGCAATGTGTCTAATATAATGTTTATTTGGGCCTAGGACAATCACAAAGTTAGTTCTCTTCCAAACTTGAACCAAGAATACTATACGTCAGCAATAAAGATTTGATCAATTTATGCATCCTGGTTACTCACTATATTGCTTTTCTGGTTTTCACATACTGACCATACCAATGAAATTGGCCTCCTATCATCTATCAATTTTATTTCCACGCGAAAGAATATAGTAAAAAGTATAATTAAAACTAGCAATACAGAAAATAAGCAAAAATATTTCTGGTAAATCAATTCAATATCAGGTTGCAGGATTCCTTTATTCCCCGGATGAAATTTTCACAACTCAACTAATCATAATTCCCAAACTAAGATTCCTAAGATGCATTTATCATCCCACCTAAAATTAACTAAATTTTCAGCCTTGCTATTTCTGACTCCAAAAATATCCTCAAGAAAAATGGTGTCAACGCAATTGCCGAAAGTTCAACTCAATCCTTCTCATTGTTCACCAACCAAACAAAAGAACAACTACCTGTACGTTGTAATCAAAACAGGGAACACACCTCAAACTTAAGAAAAAAGAGTTGAAACAGGGCAATCCAACAACCTATATGAAACAATGCCATAACGAATCCTCAATCATCAAAAGAGCCCAAGTCAAGTTCACACAAATAACACGCACATACAAGCTCACAAAACAGCCCGAAAAAGAAAAAGAAAATAAAGAAAAAAACCCACCTGAACATCTTACTTGAAACTGGTCCAATTCAGCAAGAAACCTGGGGAAAGAAACCACACAATTAGATAGGGGGCAGCAAAACACCATTTGAGAACAAACCCAAAAGAAACTAGATTGTTGTTTCAACAAAAAGTCAGCACCTCTCTCTATAACATACCAAGCTCTTTTCTTTTCGTTTTTCTGAGAGAATAAAACCCCACAAGAATGCGACTTTGCTATAACTGGAGCAACTAAGACGAGAATGGAACGAACAACAAGGCAATCTGGGATTTCATGTAGACTTTGCAGGGATCACGAGGAAACAAACCAATCTCTCTCTTTCCTATATTTATGCGACTACATAAATAAAGAAAGACAGAGAAGAGAGAAATGGCGAATAGTACTAAAGATATGAACTTTTTAATGTTTGTTTTGTTTCTACTGTGATTGGGTGCTGTTCTTTGGTTGCATTATTAATTTAGTGCAACGAAATGGGCGGAGAAAGTGAAGGGAAGAGCAATGGAATGGATTCCTTTGTCTGTTTTATAAATATATATTTGCAATTATAGAGCAAAACAAAAAAAAAAAGGAGATTTTATTTTAGTCAAATGTAGAGAGAGAAAGTAGTGCATACAGCTGGAGGCAACAGCGGCTGGTGGTTGGTCCATAGTTAAGAGAAAGAATCGCTTTCTTACACACATATGTTTCACTTCACTTCCTCTTGTCTTAAACTAAAACTAAACTAAAGACAGACGTAATACTTTGGTCATTAGCTTTTTTAATCAATATTAAATATAATATCATTTTATACAAAACTATTGATTTTTGTCATGATCTTATTAAACTAACTAAGTCTAATTAACAATCTTTTGAAAAAATTTCTTTTCATTAATACCCATTTTCCAAAAGTTACGATTTTTTAAAAATTTTTAATTTTATAGGCCGATTTGGATTGATTTGCTTACTTAGCATTGGATAAAAAATAATCCAAAAGTTAGCTTTTCATAACTTAAAGGTCAAAATGAGGAACATCTTTTTCGGTCCATAAGACTTTCCATTTTGCTGCGTAAAAGTAAGATTGCGTATTATCAAATTTTTTTAAACCCTTTTTAATATGAAATTTTGGATTGAGTGTAATGATGAACTTTAATCTTTGTACGTATTTGTAAAGGTGGTTCAGTTCGAATTTACTGGAGCTGGGCGCTGTTGCTTAGATCCATGAGATTGGTTGACTTTATCTAAAGAGTACCTGCAAAACGGTAAAAAGCACGCCGGGGGTTGATTCCCGGTAAGTCCCTTCGACGCTCAAGTCAGTCTTTTTGTAAAAATTTTGGTGGCTAGGAATTAAGAAAGTACGAGGTTCTGAAGTCGTACCTTTTTCCTGATGAGGTAATGAGTTTATATAGTAAATACCTATAAAAATTAGGTCAATGTCAAGAAACGGGCCGATTGACCTATGTGCTGTTCTGAGTTTGAGCTTAGACCTAACACGATCTCCCAATCAAATGGAATAACTTTATCAGATATTTTAAGGTTTCAAAAAAACCGAAACATGTAAAATATTTATACAGATAGCAATGGATATATATATATAAGGCCAGCAGTTTGTATTGACTTTTCTCCGCAATAATTACTCCGACAATCCGTTGATTAGGATTGACTTCATCACCTATGGGAACATATTTTTTAATTAAAAGGTATATTTTTTATCTTTATAATTTTTTAATTAAAGTTTAAGTTTAATTACAATATTTTGTAAAACAAATACAATCATTAAATCCCTTGTCTAAATTTTAAACGAGTTAAAAAAGTGAATTTAATTACAAGATTGAGCGGAAAAAAAAGGGAAGAATCCTAATAGAAGTGAATAGTTTTGTCCAATTTTTTTAAAATTCAATTGAAAGTTAAATCGATAAGATAAGAAGTTTACGGTTTAAAAAGTTTAACCATATTAGATCATCATAAAATTGGCTAAAAATTAAATAAAAGTAAAATTTTAAAATATAATTGAAAAAAGATTGTTCTTACTCATATAAGAATTTGAATTTAATTGAAATATTATTAAATAAAAATATATTTATTTATTTTAATTTATAAAAACTTATTAATTAATAAAAATTGATCGATTAATTAATAAATTGATAACTTTTTAACAACATGAGTTATTAAAATAAATCAAACTAGAAAGTTAAAAACTGAATGAAAAAGTTTGTAATTTAAAATTTTTACTAAATCGACCGAATCAGTTAAATTTTTTAAACATTAATTTTGTCCATTTGAAAATCTATTAGGATGATGATATTTATGAGGTGAACGTTTGAACATTTTGACGTCAAATTTAAATTACAATAAAAGAATAAAAAACCAAAAATAACTTGTACTTGTCTTCTTGTTTTAGAAAAAGTCAGACTAGCAGCTACAAGAGGACAAAAGCTAAAAGTGGAAAAGCAAATTTGTTTCTATTTTTGTTTTTGATTTCACATTAATTAAAAAGTAGTTTTAATTTTTAGTTTTAATTTTTGATTTTGTTTTTTCTATTTTTCAAAAATTATGAAAACTATAGAAACTAGTTTTTGTTTTCTATTTATGTTTTTTATTGTCTGGTTTATTAATATTTAAATATATATTATTTAATTATTAATAAATATTGTGACTAATTTAATTCGAGATTATATATTTAATAAATTAAAATTAATTATCAATAAAAAGCATGAATAATTTAATTCAATTTAATTTTTATTGAATAATTTAATTTAATTTAATTTTTATAATTAAATTATATGTAATTAAAATTTAATAATTATTAATAAATATAATTAAATTTAAAATATATAAATATCCAAAAAATATGATTCAATAATTAAAATATATTTCAAATAAATATTAATTTATAAATAAACTTTTGATTTTAAAATTTTTGAATGCTTTTAGTGATTGTAGTTCAAAGGTGCTTCCGTTACGAACCTCGTAGGAAAGCCCAATTATGCTTATGTTGCTTGAACTGTGGATATCTATCACCAATAAATAAACAACGTAACATAGACAAAGTATTATTCTCATAAACTTAGCATCAACCTGCCAAATATACTGTTGGTTTAACTATTGTTGGTACACTTAACCTTCCTAACACTATCGAAAGTTGGTTTCAATTATGGCTTAATTAGTTCCTTGGTCTAGTCGTTATTTCTCTTAATATTCTTTGTATTGGATTTCAAACCAAGTTTATTTTTGTAATTCCCTTGGCTTTTTAATACATTTCTTTTAATTTTTTAAAAATATAATAAAGAGTGAAATCTTAAGAATTTACAATAAGATTAATAAAAATATTTAAAATTTATCTAAATTTATACCTTTAAAAGAAACAAACTTCTCAATATTGTTATCGTTTAATAACTCCTCTGAGTTAGGTATTTTTACCAAATATGTTAAATAATAAAAAAATTAAGTTTACATCATAATTGTTATGATTAAAAATTAAAAGTACTATATTAATTATATTTAATAATATAGTAAAATATAAATTAATAGTTTATTAAAAAAAGATGCACATTTCGTATAAATTGATCCACTCAATTTATTAAATCTCAATGGTAAAATTTTGAGAGAATAAAATCCGTGAAACAATGATAAAATATTATTCCTCAAACCATTAGTATCCAAATAAAGAGTCTCCGCAAGGTTCAACCTTTGCAATCTTTCAAAACCTGCAGTAGTTACCTGCTACAACTTACTTAATAAAACAAATTAAGTCGAATTAAATTGGCAAGAGATGACAATATGTCCAGTTCACACGTACACACAAATATATATATAGGATTTTTTTGGTAAATTAAAAAATAGAATAAGTTTTTTAAAAATTTAAAAAATCAAGAAGTTTTTTAAAATATTTATTAAGTTATAAGGAAATTTTATATCTTTAATCTCTTAAATTTATCAATCTAACAATAAATTATACCATTTCACAGGTTGACGCACAGAAGAGAACCTTACTTCAAAAAAATCTCTCTTGTCGTAATCCTCTGCTCCATTTCACAAGTTGACGCACAAAAGTTATTGATCTTTTGCCAATCCAGTCTAAGACAGAAAAAAAGAAAAAAAAAAAGGAAGTCTCTGAGTAATGAACAGAGATACTGGTCTGATTTAATGGGTTGCCTAATCATTTATCGAATTACAACAATTTGAGACATACTTTCTTAACGAATCATTCCCCACATAGGATTGAGTTCCAGTGACTTGTAATGGAAAAAAATTCCAGATAATACATTTTAACTTTGCTTGAAGAACATGTTTACAGGTTAATTAGCAAATAATATAATTGCCCATAAGCGATTTAATCGCCTTTGATTTGTAACTTGAGAAAAATCATTTCTGGTTCTATTTGTAAAACATTAATTAGTATATAAATTACATTTCTGGTTCTATTTGTAAATCATTAATTAGTATATAAATTATATATATAATTTATATACTAATTAATGTTTTAAAAATAGAACCAGGCATTAAACTGGTGAAAGAAAATGATTAAGATTTAAATTTTCATTCGAAATTAAACCGTTATAAAATTAGTATATAATAAATAAAAAGTAAAATTTATAAGAATAAGTAAAAATATACGGTATACAATAAAATAATTCGTTGAAAATATATATTGATAGGTATTAGTCAAAGAGATTAAATAAACTTATTCAATTAAAAATAATTTATTTTTAAGTTTTTCTCTAATATGTGATTATTATCGGGAATAACCAATTAAATTTTTATATTTATTAAAAAACTATAAATTAAAAAAATAAAAATAAAACTAAATCGGTCCTTAAACTTTGTCTAATAAGATTCGACCCGAATGACAATACAACTATATATGTACTCCTGTCTGTTTGGTTAGCGTCTTCAACATGCAAAGACGGAATGAAATAGGACGAAACAGAACAAGAATTGGAGACAGTGAGATGTTTGGTTGCAGTGGACAGAACAAAGAAAATTGTCTTTGTCTTAAGGACAAAAATGTGTTTGGTTGCAGGGGCCAGAACAAAAAATAGTGTTAATGACAGAAATGCCCCTGTAGTATAATAAGAAGAGTTGATATAATTCATTGATTATTTTATAATTGTATCAATATTTAATTATGTTATTATTATCTTGTAACTGTAATAAAATTTCATTTGTGTGATTATTGCTATTATTATTATTAATAAAAATTTTGTACCTATTATGACTAGTCTTTTTTATTGTAATTAATTTTAGTATGATATTTATTATAAAAAATTAATTATGTTATTATAATGAATAATAATAATATTATTAATTATTGCTATTATTATTAGTAAGATTTATTATAAATTTTGTAATAAAAATAACAATAATAATTATTAGTATTATTAATTATTGGAATTGCTGTTATTATTAATTATTATTAGCTTATAATTATTAAACTAATTATTATTAGTTTATAATTATACAAAATTAATTATCTTCTTGTTCTTATTATGATTATTATTATAAACATTAGTTAGGACAAAATAATTAAATAAAACATCTAAACATTAATAGAATTAATTACATAATAGGTTCAAATAACTTCGACAACCAAGAAATTCTAATACATAATAATTTAAA
>JAOSBP010000002.1:10306258-10382688 GCA_027563825.1 Erythroxylum mucronatum | reverse complement strand
TTGTAGCTGAAAATTCTATTTAGTTGTTGGTATTTTATCTATATAAGACAATCAAGTTCAATAATAAAATTATGAGTATGTTTTGGTTTTTTTCAATCTTCATCTTATCTCATCTCCTTTATCTTCTTTATCTTCAAAATTCCAACAGTTTATTCAGCACATTGGAAGAAGCTCGACGCTAATTGCAGAATTATGGGGAACCCAATCGGGACTCACTCTGGCTTGGACACTGGGTTATAGAAGAGTTATCATAGAAATGGATTCCCTAGAAGTTATAAACATCCTGTCCTTATCTGATGCAACTTTATCTAATGAGAATTTTTTGGTGACAAGTATCCGTGGATTAATCCAACGAGATTGGGAGGTGCATTTTCGGCACGTACATCGCTAAGAGAACCAGTATGTAAATAATCTAGCCTCAATCGTACGCCTAGCTAGTCCAGGACTGCATTTTCTCCAAAAGCCTCCGATGACAGTAATGGAGCTCATTCATCGAGACAAGCAAGGAGTCTTGTACCGCAGAACAATGAGCTAGTTAGCTTGTATTTTGGCTTTTGGCTTTTGGCTTTTTCCTTTGTAAAAAAACACTATAATACACACTGTCTAAGGACAAAATAGACATTCTCTATATCCCATTTTGTCCGTACATGCAAGTATCCTCGAGGACCTCGACGCACACCAGCGAAAATTCTCCTCTCTTTCTCTACAAATCTTGGACACCCAAATGAAAACCCCTCAAATTCCTCGAAATAAACAAAATTGACGTCCAATCTCAACATTAAAACCAAAGTATCTAAACCTGCCTAAACCTCTATCAAGTATTTGCCCAATCTCAACATTAAAACCATAGTATCTAATCCTGCATAAACGACTATTAAGTGCCTATTTAGACGAGCTTATATTAGTAGAGCGTAGAGCTTTTCTGAAAAGAACTTTTTTAAAAAGTTGGTTGACTGTTTGGCTGTCAATTAAAAAAATATCTTTTTTGAAAGAGCTTCATATATTAGATTGTTTGGCAACACAAAAATAAAAAGTACTTTTATTAATTTTAACTATATTTTATTTTATAATACAAATTATTTATGCATATAAGTAATATTTAAAGTATATTAAACAATATGCAAAGTACAATATATTATGTTTACATTTGATTTGAAAAATTTTAACTACTATTAGGTCTTTCATGAATATAATGAGTTTACATTTACTTTACAATTGTTTGACAAATTCACTTCCATTTAAATCATGACATCAATAATTTCATGTTTTGAATGACTTCAAATTGATACATGTATCATGCAGACACTACTGTAGACTTTGAGGTTTAATTCACACCACTATAAGAGATGTCTCATTTATACCTTACGATTACCTATTTCTTAAATAACCATCTTGTAGGAAATTTTAGATAAGCATCATTTGGTACAAAACCTAAAGAAGGTGCCCAAGGTCTTTTCCCTTTAGCTACAACATCTTTAAATAAAATATTCAGCTGCTTTGAAACATTCGTAATGAAATTAATCCTTTGAAAACATTATTCTAAATTACAAAAACACTTTTCATTACCATTCTCTGCGCAAGCTTCTTTTACTGTTCATAGATTAGACAATTAAAAAAGATGGTCCATCACTACTATTCATGTCTCCCTCCCATTTCTGCTTCCACTCCCATCTACTCCAGACCACGACCAGTCGCACCTCCCACACGCACAGTCATCGCAGGCAAGGGATTCCAAAATACAACCAAACGTAGGTAGACAAAAACGTCCAGCCACCTCCAAGTCTGACGCTTCATCCCTAGTCGACTGTTGCCCCTTCTAGGGGAGACTATCGCCTCAGTTAGTGGCGACTGTCGCCACTAGTCAGCTCCTCAACTCAGCAAAAGCATAAGCAGAATATTGTTTAAACGTCGAATGTTGTAAACGTAAACGACGCAAATTATAAACATAAAAGTCTACCCGCAAAAGCTAAAATAAAGGTTTTTTTGAAAAGTTTTAAATTTGAGCTTCTTTAAAAACTGTATTTTAGCTTCTAAAAAAGCTATTTTTGTTAAAAAAAGTATTTTTGGATTTTACGGCCAAATACTCATTTTTCTTAAAAATAACTTTTGCAGTAGAAAAAAATACTTTTCCATTATCTAAAAGCTCAACCAAACAGGCGCTAAGTATTTGTCAAATACTTTTACTTGTTGTACATAATAATGCCTTGTATCCTATGAATGGACAAAAATGAGTGGATTAGAGATATCTTGAATTTATTCTGTTAAAGCTAGGCTTCGATGTTAGATGGGTCATGTTGTGTGTTACCACAGTTAATTATTCGGCGGTCTTGAATGATAGAACGGTAGGCCCTATTGTTCCAAATCGAGGACTTCGCCAGGGTGATCCACTAAGTTCTTATCTATTTATTTTATGTGCTGAAGGTTTATCGGCCCTTTTAAGGAAGGCTGAGTCACGAGGTGATATTCATGGCATCAGTATTTGTCGGGGGGCTCCTACAATTTCCCACTTGTTTTTCGCCGACGATAGCTTCTTCTTCTTTAAAGCTTCCTCAGATGAGTGCAAACATATCAAGCGGATCCTCTCCACTTATGAGGCAGCATCGGGCCAAGCTATTAACTTTCAGAAATCTGGCGTTATGTTCAGCTCAAATACGAAACTCGATGTCAAGCAGGAAGCGATTTCGATCTTGGGGGTCTCTCAACCAATTGATCACGGTAGGTATCTGGGTCTGCCTTCTTTAATTGGGAAGAACAACAAATAATTGTTTGCTTTCTTGAAGGACCGCCTTAGTAAACGTATTCATAATTGGACAAACCGACTGCTCTCCAAACCGGGCAAAGAGATTGTCCTCAAGACTATTGCTCAAGCTCTTCCTACCTTCTGTATGAGTGTTTTTCTACTCCCTAAAGGTATTTGTGATGACTTGCACAAAATGATGAACGCTTATTGGTGGGGTTCTTCATCAGGAAATCGATCAAAAATTCATTGGGCCAAATGGGAGAGACTCTGTGCTCCTAAGAAGTTGGGCGGTATGGGTTTCCGCAATTTACACTGTTTTAACCTTGCTAGGCTTTGTAAACAGGGTTGGCGTTTTCTTGCTCACCCGGATGCACTGTCAAGTAAGCTTTTTAAAGCACGATATTTTCCAAATTGCAATTTCCTCAACGCCACAGAAGGTCGAAACCCTAGCCTAATATGGAAAAGCATCTTTTCGGCCAGGCATCTTCTGGGTAACGGGGCTCGTTGGCGAGTGGGCAATGTTGAATCGATCTTAGTGTTGAAAGACCCATGGTTGAATCGGGACGGTGATTTCTTTGTGCGCTTATCTCCATTAAGTGGCATGGAGAATCTGAAGGTTAGTGCTCTTCTTAATACTTCGAATTCAGGTTGGGATCGTTTGTTTGTAAATGGGGTTTTAGCTCCAAAAGAAGCCCCTAAAGTTTTTAAAATCCCTATTTCCCCTTTGTTACCTGCGGATCATTTTTGTTGGCAATTTACCAAGAATAGCGTTTACAGTGTTAAATCGTGCTATAGACTTGCCACCGACAACTATTCTCATCTGTCATCTTATGTGGTTGGAGGTCAGTGGAACTCTATCTGGAATGCTCAGATCCCCCCGAAGATTAAGGACTTTCTCTGGAGGCTGCTACGTGATTTTATCCCTTGCAAATAGAGACTTCATGACAGAGGAGTATCTTTGGATGTCTCTTGCAACAGGTGTGGTCTAGTGGAAACTGTGGATCATCTGCTGCTCTCTTGCCCATTTGCTAGAAGTGTTTGGACTGCTGCAGGGATTGTTATGCACGGTGATGATATTAAATCCTGCATCTCCTCAATGTTAGTTGGCAATATTTCTGATATTGGAAAACAAATGTTGGTTAGTTGCTGGAGCATTTGGTTTCATCGAAATCTTTTGTGTTGGGAGCAAAAGGATGCCTCTCCTGGTGTAGTGGTGACTTTTGCGGATGAGTTCTTTAAGAATTGGCAAGAGGCTAAATATGCTTTTAATCATATTCATACGAACTATCATACTTTTCCTCGTACTCACTCTTGGCGCAAACCTGAGGTTGGTTGGTTGAAGTGCAACGTTGATGCTTCGGTTTCGAAGAGAGATAATAGTTCCGGTTTTGGGGTTGTGCTCAGAGATGACCAGGGTCAGTTTGTGAAAGCTTTCTCGGGTCATATCCCTTGTTGTGTGGATGCTTTCATGGCTGAAGCAATTTCCATTAAAGAAGCTCTGGAGTGGTTCAAGAGTAGACATCTTGATAAAATTGTTCTGGAGTCGGACTGTCTAAAAGTGATAAACAATCTTATTAAGTCTGCCAGTAATTTATTAGAGGTTGGTGTAGTGTTTGCTGAGTGCTTATCACTCATGGCTCACTTCCAACATTTGTCTGTTCAATGGACTTCGCGAAATGCTAATAAAGTTGCTCATTTGTTAGCAATGGTCACTTTATTCCATGCAAACCGTTTTGTTTGGGATGTTATCCCTAGTAGTATTGTTTCTGCTGTTTGTTCTGATTCGTCTGCGTTTTGTAATCAATTCTGAAGAAGCTTAGGTCCGGGTGTATAAGATAAAGTCTATTAACTTTGGGTTTAGTTGCTTCGTCGGTTTTGATTTCTAGTTTTATTTGAATGAATCCTTTTAGTTTCAAAAAAAAAAATTTACTACGGGGATGAAACGTCTGCCAACCTGTGCAAAGTACTATTTTCAATTATGACTACATTAATCACTTGCTTGAATTTCTCGTCTACGGTATAGCTGTACAGTTTGAAGACTTGCTAAAATATTAGCGTAGTGTCTGCACTTCCACGTTTGATATAAATAATGTGATTTGATTATGAAAATCAACCTACTTCTTTAATTATATTTCAATTTTCAACTCTCAATTATCTAATATTTTTATAATAATAAAATTTGTAATTATAATTTGAAAATATTAAATACACTACTTATTTTAAATAAATTATTTAACATACAAATAATAAATTTAATTTAACTAATGTTAGTATTTTTGTTTTTTAATTATTTATCATCTTTAGAAATTTTATGCAAGTTGTTTCTCCTTTTATCACAACTCTAACATAATACATGTTTTCAAAAAGGCTTGTTTCACTAATTAGGCCAAGACCATCTCTATCAAATAATTATATAATCTTCTAGTTAAAAATTTGTTTGACCTGTATCGCTATTTGAGGTCTTATGAAAAATGTGACGAGTTAAGAGTAAGTACATTTAAGAAAGAAAAAACGAGTAGTAAATTCCTTCAAATAAATAAATTACCAGTTATTTAATGCTAGAATACACTCGGATTAATCAAGTCTTGGGTCTCAATTTCTCTGAAAAATCAGGTTTCAGGCTAAGTTCGAACTCGGGCCGAGCTCCTTCAAATTCGATTGAGCTCAAAAATTTCTTTAATACTGGAATACTCTCGGATAAATCAAGTATTGGGTCCAATTTTTCTAAAAAGTCAGGTTTCAACCCGAGCTCGAATTCGGGCTGAGCTCCTTCAAACTCGATTGAGCTCGGGCTTTGTATACCAGGCCCGAGCCTCATTAGTAAAGGATAGGGTCGGGGTCGGTCTTAGGGTGGTTCATTGTCATCTCTAAATGATGTCTCTCAATTATATTGAAAATTTGAATGGATCATTAACTTGATCTCTAGTGCAAATTCAATTTAACCTCTGGTAGCAATCTAAATTGACACCTAGAACATATGTAAATTTCTAGTACTTTACACGGGTGTTGCTATTCCGAATTGAGGTCTAATACCTTTGTAAGATTGTAATATTTTAATAGTGCTAATTATAAGGATTACATCAGGATACGAGGATTGAAATAGAATTGAGGTTGAGTAGAAGAATCAAAATATACTTCAAAATTACAAATTAGATAGGGTTCTTATTTAGGTCAATTTAGTTAAAAATTGAAAGACACCAAAATTCTAAATTTGGAGATTTAAAACAAGTTCTCGTACAATTGGAAATGTACTATGTAGTGGGAATAGATCACCTGTTCCACAATTACTGTATCAGTGCTGTTCCATTGCATCTGATCCATACATTTATATAGGACCCACAAAAATATATGGACCAGATACAATGAAACAGCATTGGCACAGCAATTATGGAACAGGTAATTTCATTTGTATGTAGGATGCACAAATAAGCTCATAATCTGAAAACCGAGGTTAAAACCTTCCTTCTATTAGATGTAAACATATTGGATGCAAGAACATCAGAACAATTCTCATCATTGCTACCAACAATCAATTTGTTCATAAATTTTCTCAAATGGACTCTGGTAGTTAGACGCAGAAACACTTGTATCTAATCCACTAATCAAACTGTGATATCCTCAAAGAATGCTCAAAAAGGCATAATCTGTACACCATTCGTCAAATTTCGTCATACTAATCCCAAGATCATTTGCTAATTCATGCAACAACAATCTTTAAAGAACTAGTTTATACATCAGAGACACCGAATTCCTTTCTAGTTTCTTCCATAAAACGTACCTATGCTGTTGCAATTGCCAGAGAGATCAAATTCACTTCTTTCTTTTTTTTCAATCCCATGTAGATGTAAGAACAGCTCTCGCTTATATACATACAAAAGGCACTTTTACAGCAATCACAATCATCTGTGCGTACCACAGGAATCGAAATTGTCTAGGAAAGAGCAGATTAGTTACACAGCTAAATCAATATATATTGGTAAGAGGAACTAGTTCCTTCCTCACGGGCAATCACTTCCATCTCTTGAAAAACTTTCCCTTGTGCCTTCCAAACATGCCATGCTTCCAACGCTTTCCAAATTTCCCGTGCTTAAATTTGCCATGTTTGAACTTTCCATGGCCAAACCCATGGTAACTTCCATGTCCAACATGATGGGCACCATATGCAGCTGCTGCAGCAGCTGCTCCCCCAAATAACAATGCCCCCATACCAGATCCATGCCCATGCCCATGCCCTGCAACAATAGATCAAAACGAATCCAAATGGACTGTGAATTCACCAAATGTAGTCATGAGTGGCAAATGAATTCCAAGCTTTATGAGGTCAACAGATTGTATGGAGAATTGTATAATCTTCTTATTAGCAGGAAATTCAATTCAGAGTAAGTTGTACCAGTTTATCACTGGATCGTTTTCTAAAACTTTCAATATGGTAAAACAAACAGAGAGTTAATAAACAAAGTAGAGAACCTTCAACAGAATCAGAATAAGTTAAGCAAATTGTTTAGACATTTCTCATCCTGGTTTGACGTTTTAGTCTTTAAACAAATTACAAAAACAGCCACTTAGAAACAAGGTAGCAACAAGAATGCCTTTATGCACATATACGTAATGCAAATAGCTGCCTTGCTCATCATAATAACAAGATACTTGGTTTAGGAACAAATAATAAATGATTAAGACTGATATTCTTACTCTACTCTCTTGTACCACCATGGACATTAATAAAAGAAAGATGTTCATTATGAACAACCCTGGCCAAAACCAGAATCCGATAAATATCAGCTCAGTAACATACCGGTAGGATATGGTGCTGATGGGCCAGGATGAGGATAGGCAGCTGGAGGGTATGCTCCAGGGGGTGGATAGCCAGATGGAGGGTATGCTCCAGGGGGTGGATAGCCAGATGGAGGGTATCCACCAGGAGGAGGGTATCCAGGTGGTGGATACCCTTGCGGAGGATATCCGTGAGGAGGATAGGCATGTGGCGGATAGTGTCCGCGACCAGCACCAGCAGCATATGCAGCTAGATGTGAAAGAATACCTTTGTCGGAAGAATCATGGTCTTGCTTGTCCTTTCCACCTCCCATTTCAATTGATTGATACTACAGAAACTGACGGTTAGGCTATTTGACACACTTCACCATTACAAAACTTTCACGGAGCCATAATATACAAATAATCCGAGTTGCATCTAGTTCCTACAATACTCAACTTACTGCTAATCTCATAAAGAAAAAGAAAGCCAAATCTAAAGACATAACAAAACATACATCAGAAAGAAGCTATTATACGAAACTTGAAGGATATCTCATCTCATGCGCAGTTAGTTCAAATTGCAAATCTTACCTTAAAGACAATGATGATTAATTGAATATAAGATTAGGATTTCGTAATATGCAATAGAAGTTATTGAAAAGGGTTGAGAATTTATTATTCGATTATCAAGATTGAGTCTCAATTTTAAAAAGATAATAAAAGATTAAGCTTCAAATGATCAGGAATCAACCTTATTTTACCATATAACACAAAAAGCCAAGCCCTTTTATACCATAAGATTAATCCACTGAAACCAGAAAACGAAAACAGCTGAACAAACAGGGAGAGTAAACCCAGAAAATATGGGAGAAATTATGAAGAAAGCAAGCGCAGGGGACCAAAAACACCAACAATGCCCAATGACAAATACGCAGCGAAGAAAGCCACATGAACAAGAAAACGTGAACAGAAAAATACCAGAGCTTTACGTGTCTGAGATTGCCGATGAATTGAAAGTTGAAGATGGTGGGTTCTACTCGTGTATCATTATATATATGATCACCCGTTTATATTAGATGTGACATGAGGCCGATAGACCTACCTCGAGATTCGGTTTGCTTATCTGACACGTTCAATTACCCAGTGTTAAGCAAACATTTGTGAGTAAATATTAATTTAACCTGAGGCATTAATTGCGTCTAATTAGCAAATAAAAGGGCATTCCTATGAATTATTAGTGATGTATCAGTATACACCAATTTCACTCCACTTGTTTGTTTATGATAACTCTAATAATATCGTGTTCTATTATTTAAATATTTAAAAATAGTTTTGAAAAAAAAAACGTAAATGCTGAACAAGTGGTTACAGAGAAAAACATAAATTCTCTTCCAACATCTTCGCTCTTTTTTATTAAACATGTAAAATAAATTTTTTCATCCTATTATGATCTGTTAACTGATAGCTGATTATATCAACTAATTTGACCAGATAATATTAACTATTTATTAAAGATATTTGATAAATTTTGTTATTTAAAATTAGTTATTTATGTATAAATAACCAATGAAGACATAACTTTAAAAAATTATAAGAACGTGAATATTAATTCGTTGAATATTTTTATAAGAATTTAAATTTTAGATATTTAATTTTACAAAAATTAAGTTTATAATTCTAATAAAAATATAGGATATATAATAATAAACAACGATAACGACGACGACGACGACGACCACAACAACAACAACAACAACAACAATAATAATAATAATAATAATAAATTAATAATAATTAACAAGTCGATGATTTTTAGGTGTTTAAAGAAGACGGCTTGAGGAGATTCTAGAAGACAACAACAACAACAATAATCATCATAATAATATTTCTAAAAAAATTAATAATAATTAACAAGTCGATAATTTTAGGTATTTAGAGAAGGCGACTTGAGGAGATTATGGAAAATCTATACATGAACCATAACTTTCTCTTTTTAAAGTGAAAAACTTAAGAGCTATTAGTTGCTTAAAACCAAAAATGAATTTGAGGGCACAATTGTCTTTGAGTAAGATTTTTATAAGCCGATAGGTTGAAACGCTACTTAGAGCAGTTTTTCAAAAAATATCTAGTTATGTTGAATCAGCCAATCCAACCAGCTCCTAACTAAACAAGTATACTAGCCGTTTAACATAGTCAAACAACTAATACTCTTTAATCAATTGAAATATAGCTTAAATGTTATCTACCAGACTCACCCTTTGTCTGTGAATTACTAAACTTTTTCAAACACCATATATTAATGGTATTTTTTACTGGATTGTTTTAATTGTTTATTAAACATGTAAATGCACGATCACTATGAGAATAAAGGGACAGTAGCTCTCCAGATTTTGAGTTCTCTTCGTCCACAATGAGTGGCAACAGAATGGATTCTCACCCACTACATGAGTGGTAATATAGTGGATTCTCACCCACTACATAAGAAACCCATAAAAAGATACTTGTACAGTGAAGTTAGTCCTTGAGGTAATGAGCAAATGAAGATTATGGGATCCATGAAGAGATAAACAAAAGACAACAAGCCTAGAACCGTGTCTCTATAAAAACCAGCTATTAACAAATCTTTAGAGTTGAATGCTTCAGAAGAAGATTTTGTCAATGGAGCTTGCAACATTCTAATCTGCACAGAAGCTTACCAGTTGGTTATGTTCGCTTATGGTATAACCTTCTATATACTTTTGAACCTTCTGATTCGGCATGGATTTCTCTTTCAGTCCTTATTCCCATCGGATTATTTAAAAGCCAGCCATCACTGTCGCACAGTATATGTTGGTCAATTTCATCGAAATTGTCAAGTTCATCTGACTTGGCATCAAATTGATTTCTCATGTCAAGAGCCACCTCTAGCACGTCAGACTGCATGAATACCTATCCCGTGGGAAAAGTTGGAGTCAAGTGAACGTGTAGAAAAGCAAAGAAAGATAATTGTTGTCTCCTCATGTAGACCAATGAAGTTTTTCAGTGTGCAGAAGAATGCTATGTGATTGGAGCTTGCATTCATGAAGACATGTACATTTTATCATAAATTTACATGTCTGTATCGTACCAACAGAACTTAAGTCAACCATGACCTCAACCATTAAACTTCATATTTCCATATTGTCCCCAGTTAACCTGCACTGCCCTTCACAAGTGATGATTTAAGTTCCATCACTGTGACAAGCATATGGACATCAATTATATTATAGCAGCCCAAACGAATCACCAGAATTTGTTCAAGAACATGACTGCATATTGCACTCTCTGCAGCTATCTCAACAGAATTGAAGAAAGTGTTCTGACACACTGGAACATGGGGTTCGGTATCAGATATCGTGGATTCATTTCCATTCTACAGCTATAGATTAATCTGGTTACCCTAATCTGAACTTCTTTTTGCACCCTAAGATCATTTCCAACCAACTTGGGATAAAACAACATTAGAGTTAACTTCTTAGGAAAGTACGACAGAGGAGAATGAAGATTTTACAATGATAAAAGAATTAGAGAAACAAACATTAAAAAATGTTTTAAGTGTTTGTTATACAAGAAAAGCCTAGAGCACTTACCTTCCCTCCAGGGGCCAACAGACTGACGATAGAATCAACCAATGGAGTCTGCAGAACCCTTCTCTTATGATGCCTTTTCTTGAAATGAGGGTCTGGGCACTGCATATATAGTTGTATACGTGACTCAAGTACTATTTTAGAAGGACTTCTTTGGAACTTTACTCTTGCATCCCAGTACATTCATGCTGACATATAATATAATCAGGGCCACGAGTGATCTTACCAATATTGAAACTGTCATCAAGGGTCCTGGATACGAGAGAACAAGCTGTCTGAAAGAAACGGTAGCATTTGCAAACAGGAAATGTCTGCAATAAGTTCAAATTGCCTTGTTAAATAAGCCAATAAAATTCGACCCAAAATAAGATTTGTTTGGAAACCATACATGTTACCAAGAGTTAGCTCTTTTACCCAGAAGTCTGCACGCTTGACTAGCTGCATTAACATTAGAAGCATCGCCACACAAATGATAAAGAAGTGTAGGTAATAGGCATTAAAAAATAGGACCAAGCAAAAAAATATTAATTCCAAAAAGGATTGCTAAATAGTACCCAAAATTTTCATTCCCATACTTTTTTTCGTATTTCAAGCCCCAAATAATTTCCTAAATCAGGTTTCCTTTTGGCAAGCCAAATCAGAAATCTGCCGCTACCTGAAAATTTCAGTCATTCGTTAGGCCAAACGTACTTTTAAAATAAGTTCAATATTTTATTGTTTATTGACCTTCAGAACAAACACTTGTAATAGCCATTGGAATGAACTAAAATCACTCAACTCATATTCCAGAAAAGTTAATGTTTTCATGGTGTAAATGTCACCATTGAACTATAAATCTACTTCATATGAAACCCTTCATTTTCAGTGAAACAGAGAAGTTGAAAGGTTTCCATATAGTCTCACGTAATGACAGATCACGGCCATATTATTAAAAGCTTGTGGTAAGAAGGGATTTCATTCTGGTGCCCGAAAATTCACCGGGATTTTCCTACAATATCAAGCTAATTCAAAAAGGCAATCATCTGTGGAGGGGACTGTTCATATCATCTCATGAAAAATTGGCTATCGTAGTCACCCAAAATGAAATAGTGAAAGAATATAGGAGAAAGCAAAGTAGCAAAAGTTTACCACTCCCAATATCCACCATTAGTGGCAAAGTAGGATCCTTGAAGATATTGTTCCAATCAGGTATTTCTGCTGGCACCTAGTATAATTTTGCCAATAAGGTAAATGTCCAAAATACAGATTTAGTTAAAATTAGAATTAGAGAATAGTCAACATATGTTAGCAGTAACTTATACTCAAAATGGTCTCGAATGACTTACAGAGAAAGAGGAACTCAAAGGGTTAACATGTTGCCTGATTCTAACATGACCCACTTCCTGCAATTGAGACATACCAACCTTTAGTTACCAGCATTTAAAAGGCAACGGTGAAGAAAAGAAAGTATTACCTTAAAAACTATATTAAAACAGTGTTACTAACAACTTCACCCATCATTTTTATTATGCACAAAAGCAATTGCCAAATATCTTCAAAAGAAACAAAAACAAACAATATTAAAGGAGAAACTAGATGTTATGTAGAAAATTCCATTACCGCAGAAATTCTATCCGTGAGTTTAAGATCAGCGTACTCCATGGCCACCAGGTCTGCACTACGGAGTTTTACACCACCATCATCACAAGCAATAACTTTACTACTATTATCATTACGATAACTATGATGGTAACGATAAAGATGCTTTACGGGTTTTATAGAGTAATTAGAAGTTGCAGATTTTGCTAGAAAAGATACAGGGAACTGGCAAAATGGCAGTGGAAGCAGAGAGAAGAAGCCATTGATTTTGCAGATACAGTGCAGTCCCACCATGAAAAAATTATAGCTTTGGAAATAGTAGCTACAATTGATGACTTGTTGAGTTCAAACAAACAGATTTGGACTAGCCCAGCATAAGAAGATACGATAAAAAGATGACTGAATTTGAATCAACCACATTCACAGCAGACACATATCAATAACCATCAAACGTTGATTCAAGTATTTGGTTATTCGTTGGGTAATTTCTTCAAACAGGTGGTGAGCCCGTTGCTAGTGATTTTTCAGAACAATAAAAGAAATTACAAAAGCTCCGAATGATTTGACATTAGAAAAATACGAGACTTGCACAAAAATGGAAGGATAGCAAATTTTCGAAAATTTAGACACATAAAGGAAGCAGAAGGATAGGGTATTGTGAGGTTTACACATGTTTTTGGGATGACTATGCCCTTATCCTTTTCAGTAATTGATAACATATCTTAAAATGTTTTAACATAAATGAACAACTACATATCTTAGAGTAACAATTTTTTTGTTAGCTAAATCAGTAAATTATTATCAAAAATAACGTTTTGAATTAAATTGTTAAGATTTTAAAACATTAATCACTCAATTAAAAAATTCAAAAACTTTGAGGTTGCTTTAGAAATGATTTGACTCATAAACTTAATTTTTATATTGTCTGCGATTGAATCGGTGGTTAGACCCATTTAATTGTATTGTGATATTTGTTATATTGTGTTGTTCAGTAATAACAATAAAAATATCATAAAATTTAAGTATTTAGAAGCTAAGTATTTGACCATAAAGATGTTGATATCACTGTTTTAAAACCTGGACCGGCCATTAAATCGGAGGTTTTACTGATCATCGGTTTGACCGGTTCGACCGGTTCAACCACCGGTTAAACCGGTGTGACGTCATAATTATGCAATAATTATATTTAATTATATATAATATTAATAATATTAAAAATACAAAAATATACCAAAAAAATTATTGAATCAGTGGTCGAACCGATCGACCAGTCAATTGACCGATTTTGACCGGTTCTCACTGATTTTTAGAGGTGAACCAGATCAGATAGTCGACTGGTCACCGATCGATCCGATCGGACCAACCAGTTCGGTCCGATTTTCAAAACAAAAGTGGACAAAGAAGGGGACATTTAGGTGAAGTATTTGAGGACTCAAAAGATTTTAGTTGATTCTTTAATTAAATGACTTCACCCAGTTGTATTTGAAAAACATGTATATAATATGAGTGTATTAAAGTCCTGCAACACTAATAATTAGGTATTCTTTAATTAAATCACTTCACCCACTTGTATTTGAAAAACATGTATATAATATGAGTGTATTGAAGTCCTGAAACACTAATAATTAGGTATCGTTAAGTTTGCTCATCTTATGTTATACATTTTGAGAACAGTAAAAGATGACCTCCTCTATTAAAAAAAAGTGAAGTAAATTGATTTAAGAATTAAAATTAAAGTTTAATTTAATTGTCTATCTTCCCCCTTTTATCTCAAAAAGTCACAAATTCTTTAAGAATTATAAAAAATCAAAACCAAGGGCTAAATGGAATTAGGTTAGATGTCACCCATAGCGATCCATGTTTTTATGCATTTTGCAAATTAAACGCATTAAGGTGTAAAAAAAGATATATCACCATAAAATATTTGAAGAAACAAGTAGATTTTTATTTTCAAACCTAACGTTTCTATCATTGCTATGTAATAAAAGAAAAGTGGACAATAATACAAGACAAAAAATAAATTTAGTAAATCTTAATTACTAATTCTCCTTAAAATTAGATATTATCTTATAGAGAATATATTAATTAATTATCATGAATATGTTCATTAACATTCTCCAAAATATAATTTTTAATTTTTATTTCTATTATAAGTAAAGATTCATCAAAACTTTTTTGAAGCTATCAATTTTTTTATTTTTAAATTATACATTAATTAATCTATTAAAATAAAAAAAACATATTAACCATAGTTACTTAGCCAAACTTAATTGTTTGCTCTGTAATCCAACGAAAGTTGTCGATGAGACATTGAAGAATTTAGGATTGGCGAACAACGTCCCTGCCTCCTCCAGAGATCACATGAAAGGTAAGATATCAGAAAGTCATGGTAACGTTCTAATTCATCCTACCAGATATTTTACACCATCGTTCAGTTAAAACCTAAACAAAAAATAAAACAGAGGGCACCATAGTTTGGCTCTCAAACAGAAGCTGAATAATATCGACAGAACAGTACATAAAGAAGTGATTCAACAGAACAGTAATCATAAATCTGCTCGCATTATGCAGAATGCCTCACATTACGCAGCCTTCACAAAATGTTGGGAAATTAACTTGGGCATCTCCAGCATCCCAACTTTCTCCCTTCCGTTAAATATGACCTTGAGTTTCTCATCGCATATTATCTCCTTTTTGTCTGCTGGGTTCTGTCATTATGTGCAGCCATATGCAATTATTAAGAATGATAATAATTCACAACTTCTCAACACATCAAAAGTAATTGCTCAAATGTTAAGTAAGTCGGTTTTCCCATCTCAGAATTCAAAATCTCTAAGACCTATCACCATTCAAGCAAAATGTCAAGCTGAGAGACTTTACATGATACAAACAGCCAGTATCTTTAGCTGCCTACCTAATAGGCAAAATGGAAAATATCCCATTTCCATCTGATTATTCTCAACCCGATGCGACTAAAATCGATCACTCCATATATATCATAATAACGTTAGCTAACTACACTTGAAGCCTCACTCTGCAACGGATCAAATACATCAACAGCTTAATATCTTGCCACTATATATATTCGAAGGATCAGGATACAATCCAGAAAATATTAGCATGTCAAGGAAAATGAAATACAAATAATTTTTCACCTTACACATCCATGAGTGGACAACTAAACATTCCCAAGCCCAAAATTAAAATAGCAACATTTCATATTTAACTTTTTTAGTCACGACAACCCTACAAAACTTGAAGAGATATAAAGGACGTGGGTGTCCTTTTCTGACACAAACCACTTAACTGCGAACATAGTATCTAGTCCTATCAACTTATTAGTTCTACTCCAAATATGACCACAACAATTTTGAGGAGTCTCAAATTCTGCATTGTCACATAACTAGAAATGGAACTCAAAAGATATCATAAAGCGCTAAATAATAGTATCTCAAACTCGCAACCCCTTATAACTGCTAAAACAACCTCAAGGCCCTGGATTATGTTCTCCTTTCATGACCTCCGTCAAGTACCCGCCTTTCATCCCTATCTTCACAATCCCATTTCATTGTGAAAATTACAGATTATCTTCAGATTCTAATTTCTAATACTGTTACTTTGAGAACCTGACCACCTTTAGTCCAATCAAACAAATATTTAGACACAAAAATGTGAATTCAAAAGTTAACACAGAAAAAAGAAAAATTGAAACTAAAATTCGAGAAGAACAGCCTAACCAAAAGGGTTAGGCCACAAACAGAAGAAAAATGGAACTTCTAGCACCGACCATATGACAGTTTGTTGAGGTAAAGAAAGCAGAAGTCATCAAAGAAAAAGAAAAGAATTTCACCAAATCAGAGGCCAAACACTTGTATGAATAAAGGGTTTATAGCCAGGGAGAGAGAGAGAGAGAGGGAGAGAGGGAGAACAAAGTATATATGTAAAGCCTAACCAACAAAAAAGAAAAAAAAGAAAAGAATGTGCAGTTAACCTGGAGTTTGTTTTGCTTGATATGGTCCCAGATCCTCTTGACAACATCGGTACGAGAAGCCTCTGAGACGCCGAGAAAATTACGGAGGACCGGAGATACAGGTTTCGCCATTAGTATACCGGCGGGCTTTCTCGGTACCACCCCCTCTTTTTTTGTCTTTGCTTTCGTCTTTGGTTTAGCTTTCGTCGCCGCGGTCGGAGCATTTGTGGCGGCCGTAGCGACGGAGGACTTGGACGGAGCAAGCAGAGCCCGACAAGCTTTGAAAACCCTAGATGAAGCCAATGACATTTTGCTGGAACTTGCTGTCTCTTGGGTTTAGGGTTCCGGCTGTAAGGCTTGAGTGAGTACCGAGAGTGACCGCTCCTGATTCTAAGCGTTTGTATTTCACTTCATAGTCCTCCAATTAATTAATGAAAAATTCACTAAGCGTTTTCTTTTTTTTTTTAATGGAATTCACAGCGTTTTCGTTTAATCTATAACGACGTGCAATTTCACATCATCAAATCATTTTTTTTATTAAATCATAAAATGATAATATATAAGAATAAAAAGGAGCAAAAGTTTTATTTATAATAAGAAGAAACTAGTTTCCGCCCGATTCATTTAACATCAAATTAAAATGAGAAATTTTGAAAAATATATTTAAAGGCGCAGAATAAAAAAAATTTTCGTTAATGAGACGTGATAAGGCAGGATAAGAAATCGTAAAAAATTGAGAGACAATAAGGAAATAAAAAAGATGGTAAGGCAAAGGCTGAGGATAAAAGAGTAAAAAATAAACATGATAAAAACTTAAATTAGAATGAAAACTCGACATTTACCTTCTTGGTGGGTTTAGTAAATTTCCAAATTTAATGGGATAAATTCATTTCCCTATAATTGAAAACCCTAAAGTAAACACTATTTTTGACAATTATTCTATTCCTTCGTTCTCAAACCCTCAAACCAAACACTCCCTCAAAGTTAAATTAGTAACTTAATGAAAAGGTTTATTAAAAATTAAATAAAACTAAAAATGTTAAAATAAAATTGAAAGAAATTGTTAAAGAATTTAAATTTTAATTAAAAATTATTAAATAAAAATTAAATTAATTTATTTTAATTTATAAAAATTGACTAATTAATCAATAAATTGATTAGTTTTTAATAATAAAAATTATTAAAATAAATCAAACCAAAAAGTTAGACAATTAAAAGCTTTTATGGTTGAACCGACCGAACAAGTTGAATTTATTAATCATTGCAAGATTTTACATTGCAAAATTTTATATCAATAATTATATAATTAATTCAGTAGAGTGAAAAAATAATAATTTTAAAAATAATTTAACTTTTATCAAAATTAAATTATTTTTAAAACATAAATCTATTTTCATTATTTTGAAGAGAAATAACATAAAGGAATTGGGCTGAACTGAAAGGCCTTCTGCCTTCGGCTTCGCTGCTCTTATCCGTTGCTTTATCACAGCCACACCCCCACTTCTTCCGCTTCTTCTTCTTCCATGTCTCTGTAGTGATAGTTCTAGCTGTCTTATGTGGACATTTGACATTTCACTGAAGCAAACACATGTAGTAGTAGGATTTTTGTAGTCGTAGAAGAACGAACGGGTGGAGGATGTCTTGTCTTTTGCCGCAGTTTAAGTGCCAACCGGACGCATTCTCTATCCATGTCAGAGCTAACCTTCATCATAGTACCGGTGAGTTACCCTCTCTTCCCTTCTTAATTGATTCAGTTTCCCCCGTTTCAATCTGAACTGTGCTGGCTTAGTCTTAGTATCCACCGTCTTGTTTGGCTTTGCAATGGAAAATGTCTCTGTCTTGACGAGAAATCTGTGGTATATTTTGGTTTGACTACTGCCCTTCCTATGGTGTGGGTTAGAGCTTGGAATTTTTTCGTATTTTTATTTACGTAAAACCAGTGGTGATTCTGTTTATTTGTGTGTGTGTTTTCTTTTTCAACTTTTCTTAAGAATTTAGATGTCTGTCGGCGATTTTGATATGCTTTTCAATGATAATCTAGATGAGTATCTTTTAGTTTCAGAAAGTGGCAGTTCGACAATCTGTTTTGCGAGCAGCATCCATCTGATAAAAAAAGTCGTCGCCTTTTCCTAAATCACCTATCTCAAACATTTTTTGCTTGCTTGCTTGGCAGGCAATCATTCTCTACTGCCCATTGTTTGCATTCTCTATCTTCGTGAGGCAATTCCCGTCACAATGATCTTCCTTATCATCGCGAGACTAGCCTTTTTCTGTGGGCCTAAATTTAGCAAAATCCACAGATTCGAGCTTTCCTTCAGAGAAAAATAATTTCATTGACGAAGGAAATGCGACATGACTTTGCTAATAGCTTGATTATTGTTACAGATTGCTGCGACTGCTGAGGGTTTCTGTTCTCATGTTTGTCGGAGTAGTATAAATATATCATAGCCGTATTCTTCTAATCATGTAACCCTGGTTGATTCTGCAGCTAAATTTAGGGAGCTAACTATTATCAGACCAGAATGTGTTTTGTCAACTGCAACACCAGCAATATCAACATCAACATCAACATCAACAACGGTGCTAGATCTAGAGAAGCTAAGATTACCTTCTTCAGAAGCTCATTCAAATTCATTTGCTACGGACAAACCGTGGAAATATGTAGGAGCAGTTGCTCCACCCAAGGAGGTAACACTTGTTCTATTAGTGTATTACTGTCCCTGAAGGCTAATCTTGATAGAAAATTCAAAATTGTTATTGCTCCTTAAATACACAAATTTCATAAGCAACATAACCTAATAATATTGACTGATGAGGTAACTATTTCTGAAATATAAGCTTGTAATCAATGAAATGTGCTATGTTCTTCACTATTATTTGGAGTTCGCATATCCATTGAGGCAAACGTTTACTAATGATCATGGGTTATTTTCTGCACTCAAAACACATTATTTTTCAAACCTACATTTATTTTTTGTACACCCGAATTAGTAAAAAGATCTGATTGTCGTCGTATTTTGAATTCTTGGCGTACCTGTTTGTTTGATCCTACAGCCAAATAGTGTAATTATTGTTTTATTGTTTTAACTGCTACATGATCTCTTAGGTTAAAAGGACAGTTATCTGTATAGTAAGGAAATATAAATGCTGTCTGTTTGTAGGTTACATGCGGAGCATCTTTAGTGACTGAAGCACTCATTGGAAATGATGAGGCTGTCATTGCTGCTGCTGCTGCCGAAGCAGTGACCCTTGCTAAAGCTGCTGTCAAGGTTGCAAAGGATGCAGCAATGGCAGTTAACAGATACAATTCTACACAAACAGAAAACCGATCCACAGCTGATGATGGCACATCCAGGTGGTCTCTACTTACAGAAAAAGAACGTGCTATTATAATAGGTGACAATAATGTAGCTGAAACTGGACCAAGAAAAGAATGTTCTGTGCCATACCCCATCGAAGAATCTGAATATTTGGAGCCAACAGCTGAAGAGTTAACACTTCTGGAGCAACAACTATTGGAAGGTATAGCTGTGAGATCTAGTCGCCAAAAAGAAAGAAAAGTTAGACGAGCAAGAGCATCTGAAAAGGTTGATGCAGGTGCCATGTCTGTGAAATCTAGTTCTACAAGCAAGAAAAAGCGTAGTTCTTTACAAGATGTGGACTATGCTGATCCATTACGTTACTTAAGGGCAACGACCTCCAATTCCAAGCTTCTCACAGCTGCTGAAGAATTGGAGTTGTCAGAGGCCATTCAGGTGCCTATTTTGTCTTTTCCACGGTTCCAAATATACCTGATACCCAATACACAACCAACCCAATATCAATAGTCAAACCCAAGACCAGATTGTTAGACGCATAAGCTTCCATCCCTTGGCCAAAGGGCAATTGGTCATACAGGTTTCATAAAAATTACTATAACACTTTATGTTCTAGCTAGAGATTTTCTCTTTGGGGACGGGGGTAATAATTTGGTTTTATTATTTAAAAACTTTTAGTCAAAGTGATTAATTTGAATTTTGCATCACAGATAATAGATGATAAAGCCAGCTAGAATCGGCACTATTCCATAAGGTCTGATAGTATGTAGCAGGAATCATGTTTAGGAACCTTCTTTTTTGTTCTATAACATGAATCCTAATCTAGGGTACTGGAATGCTGTCTTCTGCTTTTATCGTACCTAACCAAATTGCAGTTTAACCAGGGTAAATAATTATATATTTAATTCCTTTATGCAGTCTGTAGTTCGGATGGAAATCATGCTTATTTTATTATTCTTCTATGAAATAATCATAGCAATCCACATAAGATAATTTTCACCTATTCTATGGCAGTTCTCATTTTCATGTTTTATGCTCTCTTTCTATATGGCTGATCTTTCAAGTTTTGCTAATGTCACTTAGGATCTACTAAAACTTGAAAGGGTCCATGAGGAGCTTGTAGAGCGATTTGGCAGTCAGCCCACCTTTGCACAGTGGGCATCTGCTGCAGGAGTCGATCAAAAAACTTTGAGAAGGCGTCTCAACTATGGTACCTTTTGCAAAGACAAAATGATAAAATGCAACATACGTCTTGTCATTTCAATCGCCAAAAATTATCAGGGAGCTGGGCTGAATCTCCAGGATCTTGTTCAGGTATTTACCAACTTTTATGCACTCAGTGGATGATGTCCTATCTCTTCCTTATGATTAGATATATACAATGCAAGCATGCATGCATTTGTTAACAACAAGAATGAAAGAGCATATGCTCTTTCCAGATATTATAATTCCCATGTCTTTAGTGTCTGAAATATGTTTTCCATTTGTAGGAAGGATGCAGAGGCCTTGTAAGAGGTGCAGAAAAGTTTGATGCTTCAAAAGGTTTTAAATTTTCAACATATGCTCATTGGTGGATTAAGCAGGCAGTCCGTAAGTCGCTCTCTGATCAATCTAGGACTATACGCTTACCGGTAAGTTTTACTTCAGTTACCAAGCTTTTCTTTCAGTGACTGCCCTACAGCGGGTTGTGTAAATGCAGTTTTAAGATGGACCAATGGGTTTCTCTGTTTCTTTTGCAAATACCATGGACCAAGGATTCATATTCATAGTCAATGTGCATCATCATATAAGCTTCTCATTTGCGATTTCTTGGGTTTACAGTTTCACATGGTGGAGGCAACTTATAGAGTCAAAGAAGCCAGAAAGCAATTGTACACTGAAAATGGAAGACATCCTGATGATGAGGAAGTTGCAGAGGCAACTGGGCTCTCTATGAAGAGGCTTAATGCTGTCTTATTGTCTCCAAAAGCCCCAAGATCTCTTGATCAGAAGATTGGGCTTAACATGGATCTAAAGCCTTCGGTAAGTCATTGTTATCATTGTTTTCCCGGTCTAGCCAATGTACTCCAGTTTTTCTTGTCCGCTTGCATTGTTGAGTTCATTGAATCCTGCTAAATACTGGTCTTGTCTTTTCCTCAGGAAGTAATTGCAGATCCTGATGAAGAGACAGCAGAAGATCTGTTAATGAAGCAATTTATGAAACAGGACTTAGAGAAGGTTCTTGACACTCTTAGTCCTAAGGAGAATCAGGTTATCAGAATGAGATTTGGACTGGATGATGGAAGGATGAAAACATTGCAAGAGATAGGCGAGTCGATGGGTGTAAGCAGAGAAAGGATCCGACAGATTGAGTCCAGTGGTTTCCGGAAGCTAAAGAACAGGAATAAGACGAAACAACTGGAGCAGTATTTGGTTCCCTAGTAAGGCATCATTCAAAGATGCCAGTGCTGATAATTTTGCCTAGCCTCCCTGAGCCTCGTCAGGCTTCTCGTCATTTGATCTTTACTTATTCTTCAATTTTCTTTCCCCGCCAATTCAAATACCCATTTCTGGATTTACTTCTGCAAATTTAGAGATCAGTTGTGCATAGGAACAAATTTTGTGTTAAACATATATTCTTTTTACCCTTAAAACATCACAGGCAAACTGAATAGAAATGTCTTCTTCATATGTCTCCCAAATAGGCTTTGCTTAATTTTAGAGATTGATTTCTACTTTTGGAAGATTTAATGTAAAGCCTTCAAACAAACATAAGTAATCTCCTCAACATATCCATGATTGACAATGTCTATCAAAATGGCTTAATTTACGAAATTGGATTATGAGACTGTTTTCCGTATTTATCTTACCATCTTGACTTTAAAAATGTACAAGTTGACAAAATTAGAGTTTGTTTTTTTTCTCAAAAAAAATTTTGTTTGTGCTATTTTCCTCGGATCATTAGATTGTTTAGACACATAAATATTAAAAACTCTTCAATTTACATGAAAGAAAACATGAAAGAAGGTCTGAGAATTATTAATTTTTGTGTATCATAGAACCTGCTGCTCTGATTAGTCAACTCTAACAACAATAATAATAATAATACTCAGTGAAAGTCCCGCATAAATGTGAAATTTGGGGAGATCCACTAGTATGTAATCTTACCCTTACCAAATAAAGAAATTGTTTATAATGATGAGTCAATTTTACTATTGTCGGGAAACCGGATCCAATACACAAACAACAAGTGGAAACAAACGCCCTCAAGGGGTGTGGCTAGATGGTTGAGAGCGGGATTTGACTTCGGTTAGGTCCCAGGTTCGATTCCTTGCTAGCCCCTCTTGTAAGAGCCTAGGGCAGCCGAGGTTTTACCTATGGGTGGAGAACTAGTGAGGCCCTCCATGATGGGGTGTAGCCGCTTGGCCCTCTGATGGGGTGTAGCCACTTGACCCTCTGAGATGTGAGCCCGCTTGGTCCGCCTGTAGGGTTTCCTCGAATCCAAAAAAAAAAAAGTGGAAACAAACAACAACCTTTCCCAAATTGTATAGTTAGATGAGAAATTGATACCAACCAAAATCACAGCAGTATAATGCAAATATAATCAACCCAAATATTATAAAGAACATAAGGATTTACGTGAAAAATCTAATGTGAGGAAAAACTATGGGACCGTTAATAAACGGTACCAAAACTTCCATTAATCAATAATAATCAAATGGGTATGACAAATTGTTCTTCCCTAGCTCAACTAGAAGTAAACACAATCATCAAGAAAGCTCCGTGGCACAACAAAATGCATCACCCAAAGGTGGCAAAATACAAATTCGTAGACAAGGAGGGCTGGGCAGAAAATAACAATTTAGAGAACTCCAAATCAGATTCTACCTATTGGATGTAGATAGGCAAGGCTTAGGAACAACATATTAACATTTCATCCCGATCGGAGGTAGTTTGGTCGTTGATTGAGGTCAAAAAAAATTTTGATATGCACTTTCTCTCTTTCTTTCTCTCTCTTGCCCATTTATACACTATAGAGTACTCTTGTGGCTCTCACACCTACTCACTCATATGATTTCTAGCAATATATCCCCCTTATATAGCCATTTTCTTCCCTATTTTGCCTTTAATGAACAACTTAAAGCGGGGGTAAAGTTGACACTTCAAATCAACACCAAATATCATCATATGAAGTGACACTCATATGGTATAACATATGAAATTAGTCCAAATTAATAGACTCTTCTTCCAAGTAGGAGGGATTAACAAAGCATAGCTCCCCCTCACTCATACTTGGGAGGCTCGACCAATTTCACTTTCTTCTGGCAAGCAATAAGCTTCTCTTTTGGAAAGGTCTTCGTCAATACGTCTAATCTATTGAGATCGATGTGAATCTTCTTAAACTCAAACAACTTGTCTTCTACCGCTTCTCGAATCTAATGATATCTCCTCTAAATATGTTTGGTTCGAGAATGGTAGGCAGCATTCTTGGCAAGGTGGATGGCACTCTGATTGTCACAATGGAGTAGGAACTTCTCTTGGTTCAAACCCAACTCCTTAAGAAAATCTCTCATCCATACTAACTCCTTGCTCGCTTCAATGATTGTTATATACTCTGAATATATAGGTGACAAAGCAGAAGATTGTCATGATATTGCTCCCTCTGCAAATGTCATCAAGTATCCAAAAGTACACTTGTTTGAATCAATATCCCTTGACATATTAGCATTTATGTAGCCATCTAACACAGGCAATCCAGGACCAAAGCATAAACACACTGTGGAAGTACCTCTAAGATACTTGAGAATTCATTTAACTGCTGTTAAATGCTCCTTTTTAGGATTACTCATAAACCTGCTAACAAACCTAATGGCGTGAGCTATATCTGGCCTCGTGCACACCATGACATATATCAAACTTCCTATGCTGATGTATAAGGCTCTTCATCTCTTTCTTTTCTTCGACACTTGTAGGACACTGATAGGAATTTAATTTCATGTGGCCTGCAAGTGGAGAATTCATTGATTTAACCTTGTCAATATTGAACTTTTGTAGCACCTTCTCGATGTACCTTTCTTATGATAGCCATCAATATTTGTTTTCCTATCACGGGAAATTTGCATGCCTAAAATTTTCCTTATAGGGTCAAGGTCCTTCATTGCAAAGGACTTACTTAATGCCTTCTTCAAACTGGCAATCTTCTTAGTATCAGGACCAAAGATCAATAGATCATTAACATATAACAAAAGAATGAGAAAATGACCTCCAACATAATTCTTCACAAACATACAATGATCGGTATGTGTTTTGTGGAAACCATGGTCTAACATAAAGGACTCAAACCTTATACCACTGTTGAGGCACCTTCTTCAAGTCATACAAGCTCTTCGTTAAGTTGCACACAAGTTTTTCACTTCCTTTAACCTTAAAGCCTTCATATTGTTCCATATAAATTTCCTCCTCAAGATCACCATGGAGGAATGCAGTTTTCACATAAAGTTGTTTAATTTCCAAATCCATGCTAGCAGCCAAACTAAAAACATCCTGGATTGAAGACATCTTCACAATTGGAGAGAAAATCTCATTAAAGTCAACAACTTATGGTTGAAGCCTTTTACAACTATTGTTGCCTTATGCCTGGGGGTGTACCATCTTCTCCAGTCTTTAATTTGAACACCCACTTGTTCTTGAGTGCTCTCTTACCCTTAGACAATTTGACCAAGTCATAAGTGTGGTTCTCATGTAAGAACTTAATCTCTTCTTGCATGGTATCATACCACTCCTTACTGTGCACATCTGACATAGCCTTCTCGTAGCTCTCTTGCTCTCCCCTGTCAATCAATAATGCAGACTCACTAGTTGGATATTTGGAAGAAGGTTGTCTCTGTCTAATGGACCTCCTCAAATGAGGTTTCAATAGTGTAGTGGGTTGTACAACTGGTGGCTCTTCATTTTCATCATCACCATCACTGCCATTATAGCCATCTTCCTGAACATCTTGTTGTTGTTCTCTCTGAACAACCTTGGAAAATATTAGATCTTGGTTGACTGTGGTAGGCGGGGAAAACTCTGGCTATTATGATTTTTTATAGTCTTGAATTGTCTTGTCTTCTATAAAGACAATATCTCGACTTCTGACCACTTTCTTGCCAACTAGATCCTACAAATTGTACCTAAATTCATCTCTGGAGTAGCTAAGAAAGATACATGGCTTAGACTTGCTATTAAGCTTGGACCTCTCATCCTTCGAAATATGAACATATGCTAGGTACTAAAAGAATCTCAAGTGCTTATAGGAAACATCTCTCCCGGTCCACACTCTCTTTGGAATATCACCACCAAGTGGAATGGAAGGAGTTCAATTGATGAGGTAGACAGTTGTAAATATTGCCTCCACCCAGTAGGACTTTGGCTACTTTACATAAGAAAGCATACATCAAACCTTTTCTTCAATTATTTTGTTCATTCTTTCTGTTAATCCATTCACCTGAGGTGCCTTAAGGGGTGTCTTCTCAAGCATGATACCCTGGACCTTGCAATATTCTTCAAATGGCCTCGTGCACTCATCACCAATATCGGCTCTGACATATTTGAGCTTCCTGTTTGTTTCTCTCTTAACTCTAGCCTGGAACTCCTTGAATGCTAATAGTACCTGATCTTTGGTTTTCAACACAAAAGCCCATAGTTTTTTAGAAAAATCATCAATAGAAGTGACAAAGTAAAGTGCACCAATATGTGATTTGGCATCCATAACATAAACATCAACATGAACAAGATCTAAAGGATGCTTTCTTCTAAACAAGGAACATGACTAAATAACACATTGTGTTGTTTTTAATCAACACAAGATCTTAGAGACATACCTTGCAATTCAGGGAGGAATTGTTTCTTTGGAAGGACTTGCATACCTTTTTCACTTATGTGACCAAGTCTCTTATGCCACAACTCGCAGAAGGAATCATCAATCATATTAGCATCTTCATGGCACAACTTAGCTTGCATCATATATAAGTATCTCTACTTAATAGCTCAGGTCTCTATTCAATAGTAAGCTTCCATTTTCTCGCACTAAATTTGTTAGAGAAGCCATCATTATTGAACACACCCGCTAAAATCAAATTCAACTTGATGTTGGGCACATGTCTGACTTCTCTTAACACTAATTGGCGACCAGTGGATGATTCTAAGTACACACTGTAGGATGAGAAGTATTCTCGGTGTGAAGTAAGATGATATAAGGTACTCGAATCAATCACCCACGTTCAATCATCACAAGCAAGGTTCAAACAACCTTGATTACCAATGAAGAGTAAGTCTTCCTCACTTGTAGCAATTGTTGTGGTGTCTTTCTCTTCTTGTTCTTTTTCTACAATATCTTTGGATGTGGTCAGGCTTGTCACAATAGTGCCAAACGATCTTGCTTTTAGATTTTGATCTCTCCCTGAACTTAGCTTTTCCATGAGGTTCTTTCCTCTTACTTCTACCCCTACTAGATTCTTAGGCTACATTAACCTCTGTTGAGTTATATATAAGTTGTTAGGAAGAATGGATATAGGCTGATTCTTATATAAGGGGCATTGGATGCTTTAGTAAGTGATAAAATAGGAAGTTATTGATTATGTTTCCTATTCTAGATTGAAATATCAACTATTTATTTGTGTATGTATTTTTTTCAAAGTAAGAAAAATAAAAGGTTCTCTGATTTTTACATGGTATCAGAGCTAGGGTTTTAAGATTTTTCCAACTTTTTTATTTTTTTAGTTAATTATCGGCAAAGTTCATATTGCATTACTCTCGTGTTGGATCAAAAATCTAACATCACCAGATTGTTCCTCTCTCACTTGACAGTAAAACCTCAAAATCTCGTCATCGATTGCTACTCCATACGACTTCATGTGTCGCACGTTGATTCGATGGTTTAGTTTTCTGATCTCCCTCTTCGGTGTATGTCTTATCTCACTGTCATCGTTAATCTGTTCAGGCAATGCCAATCAATCATTTTTTGTTGCCATCAATTGACTTTGTTGTTGAAAAAGTCATCGAAAGTTGTTAGAAAGTTGTTCTCTTACCGATCTCTCTCTCCGACGAACGTGACCTGTTACCTCTAGCACTAACAAACTCAGAATCCACCAAAATTTTTCGTTCCTGGTTACATTCCAGTCTTCCCTAAAGCCACCAAAACTCAATTTTGCTCATGCTCCTCCTTGGTTAACTCATTCAAACTTGGTTCATCATGGCTCCTACAGAATCCTGTTCTCAATCAGGTGCTCTTCTTTTTATTTCTCTTCCCTCAATTATGACTAAATTAGTACGTAATTATAATTATACCTCATAGGTTTTCTTTGTTAAATTAAGGTGTATAGGTCAAGGCCTAACAAATTACTTAACTATTAGGGCTAAGGATATCGAAACAAATAAGTCTACTTAGGTATAAAATGATGAATTATTATGTCGTATACTATGGCAAACAATTGATCCTCACCTTCACCTATTTATAAAGCATGCAGAACCTATGTTAAGATATGGAGTAATGCAAAGTTACTTTATACTAATGACATTCAGAGATTGTATTCTGTAATATCAAACTTGGTTAATCTCAAACAATAAGATGTGAACATGTTTGAATTTCTTGGTAGAAAGGCCTCCCTAAAAACAGAATTCAACCTATTATTACTTATTGGTAAGTCTGCAACAAAAAATCTTGCATAGTGAGATAAGTTTTTTTATGGTTCTTACTCTTACTGCTATCAGTTCTGAACTTACTTCAGTATGAGATTAGATTTTGGCAAGTCTTACTGTATCTTCTCTGGATGAAGTATTTGATCGATTACTACATGTTTCTTCTATTAGCATTATGATAGGATCTCTCTCAATTAATTCTTCCACTTTGGCCTCTTAATCTTAAAGTACTAATAGAGTAGAGTAGGGGGATCGTGGTGGTAAAGGAAGTTAACCCAAATGTAGTTATTGTCATTAATGGGGACATACTAAGGATAAATGTTATAAATTGCATGGCCAACCTCGAACTGCTAATGTTGTTCATACTGATCAATCTGAGTCCTCAACTCGAAAGCTTCAGCCATCATTGACTCTTACTGGTACTGATTATGAAGAATATCTAAAATATCAGGCAACTAACCAGTCTTCCTCCTTCATTGCTTCGATATCTCGTTCGAGTAATTCTGTGGCATGCCTCACTCAGTCTTTACTTTGGGTACTTGATTTTGGTGCTTCTAATCATATTTTTGTAACCTACATTTACTCTCTCACTTTACTAGTATTACGTCTTTTTCTTTTATTACTTTAGCTAATAGGATTCAAACAGTTGTTAAAGCTGTGGGTTCTACTCAACCATTTCCACCCTTACATTTAGATTCTATTCTTTATATTCCTAATTGCCCCTTTAATCTTGTATTCGACAGTAAACTTACACGATCTTTAAATTGTTATATCACTTTTAATGAAAATTTTGTTATTATACAGGATCGCAACATAGGACGGATGATTGGTGTAGTACCCGAGTCATAGGGCCTTTATCATTTAAATGTACCTCCTTCACCTACAACATGCATTATTTCAGAGTCTCCAATTCTAATTCATAATCGTTTCGATAATCTTAGTTTGTTAAAGCTTTAGAATATGGTGCCTAGTTTACTTACTTTATCTTCCTTAGATTGTGAGTCTTGCCAGCTTGGAAAGCATTCTCGAAGTTCCTTTCCAAAGAGCGTCAATAAGCAAGCTGCATCCCCTTTTGAGTTAGTTCATTCAGACATTTAGGGTCCTTGTCATGTGTGTTCTATTTTGGGATTTCAATATTTTTTACATTTATTTAAGATTATTCTCGTTGCACTTGATTATTTTTAATGAAAGCTCGTTCAGAATTATTTTCCATTTTTAAATCTTTCTGTGCAGAAATTAAGACACAATTTAACACTGATATTCATGTGTTGTGAAGTGATAATAATCATGAATATTTGTCCATTCCCTTAACCCAATTTATGTCTTCCCAAGGAATTCTTCATTAGACCTTATATACTTAAACTCCACAATAAAATGAGATTGTTGAATATAAGAATAGACATCTAATAGAAACTGCTCGTACCTTACTTTTACACAATCAGGTTCCACCATAATACTAGGCAGAAGCTATCTTAATTGCTTGCTTCTTGATTAATTGTATGCCTTCGTCTAGTTTACAAAATCAGATACCTCATTCCATCCTATTTCCTGATCAACCATTATTCTCTCTTCCACCACAAGTCTTTGGCTGCGCATGTTTCATTCATATCTTTTCCCCTAGTCAAGATAAACTGCCAGCTAAATCTATCAAATGTATTTTTCGAGATTACTCATGTCTTTAAAATGGTTATAAGTGTTTTTCTCCATCAACATATCAATATTTTGTTTATGCTGATGTTACATTCTTTGAATCTTGTCCAATTTACTCATCATCTCAAACAAGTATCACATTTATCAATGAGGTCCTTCCAGTTCCTTCCATTGCACATGTTCCTTATGTTGCTCCTAATTCTCCTCAACATCCTATCCAGTGTTCATCTCTTACTAAAAACTCTTCTCCTGAGAATGGTGCTCTTCCACATCATACTAATGATCATGATCCTGATGATGAGATTCCTATGGAGGCTCCTATTGATACAGTTCCTTCTTCAAATTCCTCACCTGTTTCGGTTCTACCTCTTAAAGATCAATTTCCTATTGTCATTCGCAAAGGTACACGTTCCGCTCACAACCCTCATCCTATTATAATTTTCTTAGTTATCATTGTTTATCATCATCATATTATACTTTCGTATCCACTTTCTCTTCTGTCTCTATTCCTTCTAATGTTCATAAGGCACTTAATGATCTCGGGTGGTGTCAAGCAATGGTTGAAGAACTGATTGCTTATATAATAATGATACTTGGGAGTTAGTTCCGTTGCCTCTAGGTCATTCCACTGTTGGTTTTCGTTGGATATACATGGTCAAAGTTGGTCCGGATGGTCAAGTTGCTTAACTAAAGGCACGTTTGGTGACTAAAGGGTATACATAGACTTATGGGTTGGATTATTATGAAACTTTTTCTCGTGTGGCCAAGATGTCTTCTATTTGCTTGTTTTTATCCATAGCTATCATTCGTCAATGACCTATATACCAATTGAACATTAAAAATGCCTTTCTATATGGTGAGCTTCAAGAAGATATTTATATTGAGCAACCACTTGAATTTGTTAATCAGGGGGAGTCTAACTTATCATGTAAGCTATGATGCTCTTTATATGGTTTGAAACAATCTCCTTTTGCCTGGTTTGGATGGTTTAGTAATGTTGTTCAAGAGTTTGATATGATTCGATATGAGTCTAATCACTATATCTTCTACAAGTATACGTCATCAAAGCAGTGTATCTATTTGATTGTCTATGTGGACAATATTATCATTATTGGAAGTAATCAAGGTGGGATTGAACAATTAAAGAAGCATTTACTCCGTCATTTTCAGACAAAAGATTTGGGTTTATTCCGATACTTCCTTAGTATAGAAGTTGCTCAGTCCAAATATGGTATTTTACTCTCTCAGACAAAGTACGCATTGGATATTCTAGAAGAAACAGGGATGCCAAATTGTAGACTAATAGACTCTCATATGGATCCTAAGTCAAAGCTTTTACCTAGTTAGGGGAGTCATTTGATGATCTTAGACGATATCAGAGATTGATAGGAAAACTTAATTACCTCACCATCACATGGCCTGATATTTCGTTCTTTGTTAGTGTTGTTAGTCAATTTTTACAACCTCCATGTGATAGTCATTGGGATGCAATCATTCGAATTTTGAGTTTCATTAAGGGTGCACTAGGAAAAGGATTATTATACAAAAATTGGGGTCATTGATAAATTATTGGATACTTTAATGTTGATTGGGCAAGTTCTCCATCTAATAAGCATTATACTTCAGGCTTTGTGTTCTTGTTAGAGGAAATCTTATATCTTGGAAAAGTAAGAAACAAGATGTTGTTGCCAAATCGAGTGTAGAAGCAAAATATGGCTTTAGCAACTTGTGAGCTTATTTGGTTGAAGCAATTAGGTCAAGAGTTAGAGTTTGCAGAAGTATCACAGATGAATTTATTTTATGATAATCAAGCTGTTGTCCATATTGCTTCTAACCCAATATTTCATGAAAGAACCAAACACATAGAAATTGATCGTCACTTTACTTAAGAGGAAATTGTGTCTGCTTGCATCACTACTAGTCATGTCAGTTCAACTAATCAATGAGCATATATCTTGACCAAATCTCTCAAAAGTTCTCGTATTAACTTTATATGTAACAAGCTTGGCGCATATGATTTATATGCTCTAGCTTAAAGGAGAGTCTTGAGTTGTATATAAGTTGCTAGGAAGAATGTATATAGGCTGATTCTTATGTAGGGTGCATTGGATGTTTTACATAGTGATAAAATAGGAAGTTGTAAAATAGGAAGTTATTGATTGTGTTTATTATTCTAGGTTGTATCAACTATTTACTTGTGTATGTATTTTTGTCAAAGAAAACTAAAAGGTTCTTCTATAATTTTTACAGCCTCTGATTGGTGGAAGGTACCCATCTTTTTCCTTCTTGTCTCCTCATTTAGCATACTAGATTTGACAATCTCCATTGTCAACTTATCCTCTGGAGCTGAGTTGCTAAGTGATACAATAAGAGTCCTAACTTTCCAGCAATGAGCAAAATAGTAAAAGTGCCTGCAACTCATCATTAAGAGACATTTTCATGGCAAATAATTGATTTACCAAGCTTTGAAAATCATTAAAATGTACTGCTATGTTATCACCATCTTTATATACTCTAACTTTACAAGTTTTTTCATCAATGACACTTTACTCAAGGCAGTCTTTCTCTTAAACATTGCCCTAAGTTTCATCCACAAATCACATGCATTCGTGTCATTGGCAACATGTTAGAGGACACTCATATCAACAAATTGTCTAATTGTTCCAACAACTTTTCAATTCAAATTTTTCCAATCACTCTCTACGACTTCGATTGGTATCTCTTTCTTTAAAATGGGCTCATACAAATCCTTGCAATAAATGATGTCTTTTATTTTAGTTTTCCACACGGAGTAGTTTTTGAAATTCAAATAAATCATTCCGTAGATGCCACTTTTATCTTCCATTTTAACAAGCGTAAAACCACACAAGCCCTATCCCAAAGTTTTGATACCATTATTTTATCGGGTAAGGGGACCTAATTACACAAACAATAATCGAAAACAAACTACAACCTTTCCCAAATTGTGTAATTAGATGGGAAATCAATACCAACCAAAATCACAGCAGCATAATGCAAATATAATCAGCCCAAACAACATAAAGAACACAAAGATTTATGTGGAAAACCCTAATATGGGGAAAACCATGGGACCGTTAATAAACGATACCAAAACTTCCACTAATCAACAATAATCAAATGGGTATGACAAATTGTTTTCTTCCCTAGTCAACTAGAGGTAAACATTATCATCAAGGAAGCCCCTGGCACAACAAACTCCAATAATCATCCCCCAAAGATAGCAGAATACAAATTCGTATACAAGTAGGGCTGGATAGAAAATACTATGTTAGAAAGCTCTAAATCAGATTTTGACTACGGATGTGAAGAGGCAAGACCGAAGAACATCATACTAAAATTTTATCCTAATCAGAAGTCGTTTAGTTATTGATCGAGGCCGGAGAGAATTCTAATATGCACTTTCTCTCTCCCTCTCCCCTTTACGCACTTTAGAGTGCTCTTGTGACTCTCACACCTACTCACTCATTTGATTTCTAGCCATATATCTCCCTTATATACTCATTTTCTTTCCCATTTTGCTCTTAATGATCAATTTAAAATGAGGACAAAGTTGACACTTCAAACTAACACTAAATATCATTGTATGAAATAGCACTTATATGATATAACATATGTAATTAGCCCAAATTAATGTACTCTTCCTCTAAACAGGAGGGATTAACACAACATCCACTGACCTAAAAGAATATGAAAAAATAGTTGCATTGAGGATGTGAAATTGTTTGTTATTGTCAAAGCGTCCATTTAACGATTCTTTTTAATTGACTTATATATTGCAAGCATTAAAACAATATACATATATGTGTACTAGTTTTATGATGCACTTAGATAATTATATATAAATAGGGTATTAAAGGTTGAAAATTAATTAGTGAATTAATTTAATCGTGGAAGAAGGACTGCTGCTTGGGTTTAGGTTCAACATTAAGATCCGGCCCATGCAGAGTCCGACAATAAAGACTTGAAAAGTGGAGAAGCTAACGCAACTTGAGTTGTAAATGTGAGTGTGTTCCCTTTGCTCTCCGTCTTATTTGGTGTGAAGTAACAAAGGAGACTGGCAGGCAACGCTTGCTATCGCTCATAATCTCGTCCTCTATTGCTACTACACCATCAAAACAAGTTACCACCTTCCCTACATCCCCACCAGACCTAAAGTTGAGTCTTTCGTTCTTTACAGTACAGAAAACATGAAGGCTAAGAGGAGGGCAGCAGCGAGTTTGAGTCCTGGGTTAAGGGATGCTGTGGAGGTGCCTGTGTTGGATGGTAATGTTGCTGAAGAGAAAAGAAGAGATGAGGTTCATGTTAATGGTGAGAATCCAGAGGAGGAGGAGGAATGGGAAGGAGAAGCGGAGGAAGAGGAGGAAGAAGGAGATGAAGAAGGAGAAGGCGAAGAAGAAGAAGAAAGGCCAAAACTTGATGAGGGTTTCTTCGAAATTGAGGCTATTCGTCGCAAACGGGTTCGAAAGGTTTACTTCTGTTCTCTTTGCTTCAAAATGTGTTGTACAGTCCTGTTTGCTTTGACTCCTCCTTTCGAATAAATTGTGGTCCTTCTTTTCTATGAAATCTCTAATTCACTTTTTTTTGCAACATTCACTAGACATATTTCCTTTGGAAAGGATGTTTAGGATAAGTTGAACGATGTAAGAAACTGGTTCGGAAGATTCTTGATTTAATTAATCTTTAAGTATGGCTTTTTGTGCTTGTTTAGGGATTTTTGTGCATCGGAAGTGATTAAGATGGTAAATGTTTGGGAAGCTTCTCTGCTAATTCTTATTTCACATTTCTGTCTGTCTTGGTTCGTAATATTTGCTTTCTCTACTATATTTGATGATGATGATGATGATGAATCACTCTTATAATGTAGGGTCAACTGCAGTATCTCATCAAATGGTCAGTGCTTTTGCATCCCATTCTGGAACTGTAACTGGTCTTACCTTGTTTAATATTCATAATACTGGACAAAAAATTACCTGAGATTATTAATTTAGGGCGGTTTCTTGACTGTTATGCTTTTATCACTTTAAAAGGCGAGGATGGCCGGAAACAGCCAACACGTGGGAACCTCTAGAGAACCTACAGTCATGTGCTGACGTGATTGATGCATTCGAGGAGAGGTAACATCCATTTCTGTTCGATAGATTTCCTAAGTCTAGTATGATATTTAGAACATCAATGCAAAAATACTCGACTTTTCCTACGGTTACAACTCAATGGATACTAATCTTTTAACTATTTTCATTGAAAAAGCGAAAAAACCAATTTTCTTTTTTGTCTTTATGTTATCTGTTACAGTTTACAGGATAAACTTCATTGAAGTGATCTGACTAATAACATCACTTGCATAGTGCAGTTAAAAATTTTACATCTAAAAAGCAAAAAACCTGTTTTTTTTTTTTTTTTGTCTTTACCTTTTACAGTTTACAAGATAAACTTCATTGAAGTGATCTTAGTAGTGACATTACATACGTAGTGCAGTTACAAATTTTACTTTCACAATTGACGAAAAATAATCACCCACATTTGTTAATAGGTATACGACCTGAAAACTTATAATCGTTATTCTTTAGGAGTTTTCATAGCAAAAAGTTGGTGTAAAGTTCATAACTTGACAGAGTGCATCATCACGTACATATTTATTGTTTCTCTGTTGCCTGGGAACTTAAGCCTGCGTTCTGGGAAATCATCAAGAAAGCGTAAACGCAAGTCTGGAGGTCCTCATTCATTGGCAAAGAAGAAGCCACACTCCTCTGCTGTCGATGGCGTGGTAGATGTTGAAGTGAGTATTGTCGATAAACCCTATGCTCCTCTGAATAATTCAAATCTGGTCAATCTACCTGCGCCTGCTCAGTATGTGGGATTAGGTAATGAAAGGGAGAATGATGGAATTGTAAGCAATCTCAAAACAGCCAAGAAAGTTGAGGACAATGGGTCCATGAACTCAAAACGAAGTTCTAACATTGGGGAGGATAATGAATATGATCCAAAGCTTAGTGAGCTTAGAGGTTCACTATTAAATGATGCTAGTGTAGAGAAGCTTGCATTACATATTCAAGAGGGGAGGCCAGTGGAAGGAAATGGTCCAGCAAATGGGCTTCCCAAGACTGGTTATGTGGGACCTGATGAGCATACTCGTCGCACTGGTGCTAAGAGAAGGAAATCTGGCTCTGTGAAAAGGTTTAGAAACGACTCAGTCGTATGTCAATCATCGTTCTTCGAGAGTTCGTCACTGAATATTGCTGTTGGAACTGGTGCAACTACTGGACAATTAGGGATTGGAAGTATTGGCGAGCCATTAGGTGAAGATCACAAAAATGCTTCTACTATTACCAAGATCCTGAGGCCGATTAGCTTTTCAGCTTCAGTCTTGGACAATGTCCAGGATGTTCTGGTAACCTTTGTGGCAGTAAGGTTTGTGATTTTCTTCAACTTGTATGAAACTGAGTGCTGAAGCATAGGAGCTAATATCATTATTCTGAGAGTGCTGGGACCTTTTACTAGAATCCACATTGAATTTTGCATTTGTGTAATTTATTGTCCATTTAGATTACTGATACATATCTATCCCAAATGGGATTTGACAGGTCTGATGGGAAAGAAGTGGTTGTTGATAACAAGTTTCTGAAGGTGAATTATCCGCATTTGGTAAGTGATTATGTATAAAAATTGGTAATTGATTTGGTGTGGTCATATGTTTCCAGAATGCTAATGACAGGATCTTTGGTGGCAGTTGATCAACTTCTATGAGCAACATCTCAAGTACAGCATGTGATTGGACTTTTACTTTGTCTGTATAGAATGTTGTAGGTGAAGAGATAGAAAGACCAATTCATATATGTTGTAACTTTTTGTCCTATGTATGATTGATTGGACATTTACACCCTAACTTATGACCATCCAAATATCAATCAAACATGCTGTGGCATTTTCTTTACATTCCTGGCATCTTTACATCAGACATCATGATAAAGCTTAGGATGATTCATTTCTCACTCATCTTCCGCAGAAATGTCGGATCAACATGAAACAATTGTTATATTGGAACAAAAACCTACCCAAATAACTTTTAAAGAACTGGAGGAAACAAAATGTGCAAGGATCAAAACACTGAATTTTCAAGAAATAAGAACAGAACTACAAGCAGCAAGAGATGTAAGAAAACAAGGTCCATGATTGTTTTATGTTATGATCAAGAAATGTATTTGCCGATAATCACTACTAAGTTATAACTGCTAATTGGATTCGGATGCCTCAGTATGTTGGTTTTATCTTAGATATTGGACTATGATGTTGATCCTGCATTTGTGTTTCATCCAAATTTCAAGTATCACTGAGATGATTAGTGCTCTTAGGAATTTAGAATTGACCTGTTCTGTTCTTGGAGTCAAATGCCAACGTGATTATGCAATGCCTTGGGAAAAAAAAATCAGATGATTGGCACATATCAGAACCTTTAACCAAATTCAATATTGAAAGCCGAGATTAGATTACACTCGCTGAAAACTTCAGTTTTCTTTTTCAGTCCTAAGTCTCATGAGTTGTCTAAAATCAGTTTCAGATTGCAGTTACTTCTTTGTTCTGCCGTTGAAACTGGAAAATTATCCTATTTTCTGCAATCCTCTATCCAGCTCTCCTTCTTCAGAATTATATTAAAACCCTTTTGATTGATGCACGTTAACAAGTAGTCTGTCATTGGTGTAGCTATTACGAAAGTCAAGTCTGTGACATTAACATGTTTTAAAGTTGCTGCTCTTGTTTTATTGCTGTAAAGCTTTATTAAAGTAACAATGTCCGATTTTTAAAATACTGCTAAATATAATATTTTATTGTTCAAAATTCAAAAGTGTCGATCTAATATATTAATACATTTAATGAATCGTTGTACTATAATTGAATAAAATATTATTGCTTATACATTTGACCATAGGAACTCGTTTATCTAGTATCTTTTATATTTATGTATTTACTATTAATATACATATATCAGGACTATAGTGAATGCCGTATGATCTCTTCCACACAAGGCGGGTGGTCCTGCCTCAAGTGCATCTCCAAGTGTGAAAAGAAGTCAACATCATCTCGAGAAGTAAAAGGAAGCAGTGCTCCTACGCTCCCCATCACTGTTCCATATATAATGCACTCTCCACCACCTGGAATCAAAAATGCCTTCTGCAAGCTCGTAACCACATCACCAACATGAAATTGTACTATCTCCTCCACCTTGGTTGGAGAGCCATTGAGCTTTCCTTGCTCCCACTTTTATCTTCCCCCCAGTTGGATCTTCTTCTATTTCATCAGAAACATCCTGCCCTGGCCGCACAAAATAAATATTCCCAAACTTATTGGCACCTGCCATGGTATCAAAGTCAACATGGTGTGCTGCTGTAACCCATCTTGGAAAACAATCATCGGCAAATGTGTACAGCTGATTCTCATCCCGTCTATACTTGCAGAAATGAAACGATTGCACAGAATACACAAAGTACAAAATCAGTTCATAGTTATTGTGGCTAGAACAAGTTGCCATGAAGACAGGCAAAAATTTATGAAAGAGTACCTGAAACAAAGATATGTGTCATAAAATTCTTGTTATAATGATACCTGATGGAAAATAATTCAGAAAAAATACCTCTTGAATATCCCCAACATAGATCTGATCACGATAGGTATGAACCGGGTTGATGGTGTTAGGGAACAGTTTATTTTTACATTTTCTAAGCAACCTCTTTTTTCCCCAAGTCATACAATCTGAGCACAGGTCCTATTCCAGCAAGTAAGCTTCCCTGGAATTGACAAAGAGCAAGTGGAACACCTTCTACTTGTGTTTTGTGCAGAAGTTCCAAGCCTTTTCCCTCATCCACAAACTTGTAAACGTGAATAACGCCAGCAATTAAACTTCTTTTAGGACAAAATTGAATTACTTTTGTAGTACCAACAGCTAAAATCGTTCCGTGCTCCTTATTGTGGCAATTTACAGTGCAAACGCTAAATGCAGGTTCATTGTCTTGGAGCTCCAGCAGACAAGATGTAACTGCTGTCCTTGGGTCAAGAACTTTATGCAAGAAAGCCATCTGTCCGACTCTGCCTTAGGATAACCACACTGCTCATCAGCAAGGGGGTCATCATCGCCATTTTCCATCTGTTCAACATGGGCATTTCCATTTTTACCCATCCCAGCAGCCTCGAAGCACTTCTTTTTTGGCAGCTTCACGCTCCTCAGCTGCGTATGCTCCCTGGTCACTCTCAATTGTAACCAAAACTTTCCTCTTGGTTTGAAGCACAAACTTTCTGGGGGTATACCTCAGAGGTATTGCTGTTTCATTGATGTTTCACCCAATCTTTCAACAGTAAAAATTTTCAATGGATCACCCGCAACAGCAACAACACCTTCTGCACATTGATCAGAAGAAAATGAAGCCGCATATTCAAGAGTCTCATATGATAGGGGTGTTAAAGAAAATGCCCTTGGTGAATGTAACCAAGCCAAGGTCGGCTGGATAAGCACAGCATTGCACGTCGGCCTTGCACAATAATGGAGAAAAGCATTGGTGTTCTCCCAAGAATCAAGATCTAGAGTCAGAAAGCTGGCCTGTTACCATGTCCACCACAGTTCTAAACAGGACCCCAGACTGCAGACCAGCATTCAGAAAAAGACTAGCAGGGTGAGCACCATCCTCTCCACCTGTAGATGCCTGAACCTCAAGAAAGAGGAGAGACTCTGGAGGTGATGAAACACTTTGCACACTCAGGATCTGCATACAGTCATCAGGATCCAGAGATAAGATATGGATAGTGTTATCATATGAACCGACTGCAAGGACCCGAGACCTTTGTCTCCCTTCAGGAACTGGGGAAATGTCCAAACAGGCCACGTCACCAGACATCTCATGACCAGTCAAATCCACTTCAAAATATATAAATTCTCCTCCACTCAAAAGCAATAACCACTTGAAGTCTATCGGAACAAACCTTCACAATCGTTCTCTTTCCAGGAGTTCTCCACTCATTAATACACCCATCTTCCCTTATATGTCTAATGCCATTTGGATGAACTTGCATTGAAGAATCATCGCCAATCAAAGAAACAGCCAGGGAAGGAGTAGTATCAAGAAACCCACTATCACTCACTTCTTCAACTGTTTCCCCAATGGAAAGAACAAGTGTTGCATTGTTAAAAGACACAAGAATATATGCATCAAACTCATCATTAACATTCTTTTTCACAGTCCAAACTGCACTTGGCACACCTGCAAGCGGTGAGACAGCCATCTCATTAATTGCCAAACCAGGCCTCTAAATCCTCACAGAAGATCAAGGTCCACACCCACAAAGATAAAATATTTGAGGTGTTCTTCATCAAAAAGATTAGCAACTTTCATATCCATAATAGGCGTCAAGCTCTCAACCTGGTCAATCCTAACAAGATTCTTCAACCTCTTGGCTGGAAAAAAACAGGCTGGAAACCCTCCTCAGTTTCCATAATGGTAGCTGAGGACGCCTCGACATCAGCTTCATCCCCAATTGCTTGAAACTGATAGAGAGCATGATTCCCAAATTCTGATGCAGCAATCAAAAACCCAGATTTCAAAACACACAATGAAGCAGTAATAGGTAAGTACTGTATCAAAATACTTAATCTTCAACTCCTTAACTTATTGTTCTCATGATCCAACGTGACCTCGAAGACATCGCCATCCTCTGTCTGCAACAAGAAGAAAAACATAGATTTCTGCCTGTGAGTCACTGTGGAAACTATCAAAACCCCTCTCTCAGCCGGCAAATCTTCACGGCGAGGAATCACTGCCCTCACATCAGGGTGTCTCCGATTCTTATAAATGACGAAGTTCTCTGCACAAACTAAAACCCCACTAGGCCCATCTAAACCTCCCGGAACAGTGACTAACAAATTGCTCCATTATCAACCTGCTCAGACCACTTTCTAGAAACGTGATTAAGCCCTGAATAAAGATCATAAAAAGTCAAATGCTTCTGAGCCTCACTTGCTACCATCCCCGTCGAATCCTGGTCTGCCTCTGAATAATCCAGCGCAATTGCTGCAAAAAGGGGATTATCAAACCCACAAACGACACCACAGATTGAATAAACTATGGTATGTGACTTATGAGCCTGCAATGGAGACGAAATGGTCAACCTAGCAGCAGTATCTCTATTCAAAACACAAACCAATTTCTGTTTCTCACATCCACCTATCATTACAGCCCTTACTTTAGGGTCAATCGCCAAGTACTGACCGGGAACAATTCGTCGACACCCAGATTTCCCAAAAGTTTCTTGGTGTATTTTATTAAAAACGCGTTTGTCCTTATTAAATTCAAAGATCACAATCCTACCTGAATCAGACCAAACAACGATATAATCCTTCTGACCACCAGTAAGCCTGAATTGGGCCAAGGAACTAATGGCACCAAAGATTTCTACAGAGAGAATAGTTTGAAGCTTACCGCTCTCATCGGGGCGCAGGAGGTCAAGAATTTTACCACAAGCGACCACGATTTCTTGGGTGTACTGCTGGAGAAGTTGTTGATGGCAGAGACGATACCGGTGGGCTGCTGCAGCATGATGCTGTAGAGGTACATTTACCATGGAGGATAGGGAGTAAGGGTTTTAGAAGTAATGAAAAGAGACCAAACTACGAGTTAGAAGGGTTTTGGAGTGACAGCAAAGTAAAGGAAAAAAAGGGAAGCCTGAGCCTAACTTGTGTTTCATTTCAATTTCATCAGCCTTTGTTCTTTCTTTCGCCTTTAATTTTCTAAAATAAACAATTCATTGATTAATTTATAAGAACAAGATAGTTCATCATGTACTCTATGTAATCTGTAATGTCCAATTAAGCATTTAACTTCATCAAATACATTATAGACCTAAAAATAAGCAAGAAGAACTAAATCAGCTTTCTGTTGCTCTGAGTAAAATTGGTTGATACTTGATAGTTCCCGAGAAAAAGCCCCATTATTCCAGCATCCTCCTTCAACATGAATCGGAATACATTGTTTACCCTATCAAATCAAAACAGTATATCACAATTTCCTATCATCAAATCCGCTTTCTGTTTCCCTATTTTTAAATCAGAGTATCATCTACTATCCATTGAGACCTTGTAGATTATCACATTTTCAAGTATACAAACCACAGAGAATTATCAACCCAAGGATTCATATCAAAGATTCCAGATGGCAATTCATGTCCATTAGCTACCTGAAGAACTTTATTTCAGATTAGCACTAAAGCACAAGGAAAACATAGTAGCTGCTTAATATTCCATAAAAACCTAACCATGTTGCACCTGAGCTGGTTTTGGTACCTTTAATTCTGTCACTGCCTCCAATTGCTGTCAAGTCTTCATTCTTCTTGTTATCTCCAACACCAGAATAGGTAGTAGCAAATTTTTACATCACCACATTACATAGCTTCATGCTTCAATTTGTTGAAGTTTTATGAAAACCTTTTTTGTTATTTCTCAAGAACTGTTGGCTCGCTTCCAAATTAAAGTACTCAAATATCAGTTGAAAAAGGTCAACCCTCTAGCTATAACAGAAACCTAGATTGCTTAATGCACATTAATCACAATGATCAAGCATCCTAAGTCATGACAACCAGCAATATCCACAAAGTAACTTCATTCTGTAAAACTTCAAATTTAAGAAGATAAGATAATTTATTTCACTATTAAAAATCTTCTCAACAAAAAAAAAATGTGACTCAACAAAACCAGCGCATTTCTATAAGAAACAGTAACCAACTTAGTTCTTCCCTGGTAAATAACATAATGAAGACACGCCATGGCTAGATAAATTGGCATTGCCAACAGAATAGGATCCACTTACAAGACCCATACTAACCACATTGTTACAGAGAAACAGATGGCTCTTCTTTGCCAGAATCTCCCTGCAACACTCCTCTCTTCTTCTGCTCAAGCAAGATAGTCTTGGTAATCAAATTGCAAAACAAATAAACAAACTCAACCGAATCATTGGCAGGCACGGGATACGCAATCCTTTTGTAATACTCCAAAGGCATACTTGAGTCCACCAGAGCTACAATTGGAACCTGCAGTCTGTCAGCCTCCAAAATCACCGAGCTCTTTCTCTCCGTATCCAACACCACAACGCAATCTGGCGGATGTATTGGCCCAAAGCAGACCTTCGCACAACACAAGCAAATTTCTTCCGAATCGTTCAAAGTTTCAAACCACACAACAACAAAACAAATCGATGGAACCTTGAAAATCTCCATGATAACCATACTAGACAGAGATCTTACAAGTAACTCAAAAGTTTATAAAAACAACAAACTTTAACCAAATAAAAGAAACCCAGAAATTAAAGACTGAAGTCGAATAAAAAGTACAGACCTTTTTGTTTCTAGAGCGAAACTTCTTAGGGCTAAAGCTATTAGTCAAAAAGCCGCCCATTTTCCACATAGTGTTATCTCTGGGACTATAAGTCCCAATCCTCTTAGTCATTTGCTCGACGATCTCGTCGAAGAGAGGATTGGTGTTGACGAAGAGGAAACGTGCGTTCTTCTCACGCGCGAGATGGGCAATGAAATTGGCAGCGCTTCGGAGACACACAAGGGTCTTGTCGGAATCGATAATAGCTTGGCCGTTGCGTAGACCGTAAGTGTAGAGCTTGAAGTGGTGCTCTGCAACATGACGCCCTATGTGAGCGTTCGTTTTAAGCAGCTTTTGGATTACCACGGAATGGAGAGTCATCTTTTTGGCGGTGAACGGAGACGACGATTGTATGCACGGGTTTTAGGTGATGCCGAGCTTGGATTGGGTTATTACTAGAGATATCAACCGGCTGGGCCCGGGTCTGCTCCTGGCCCGGCTCAACCCTGAATCATAGTGGCCCGTAGCCCGATGAGACAGGACGAGTCGGCTCGCGATCAAACCTGTTATATTTTTTATTTAAAAAAATTCAAAAATAATGTTTTTTTTTCTCACGAAGTGTCCTAGGCGGATCCCAACTATAAGAAGACACCTTTAACCTTTGTTTGGATCGAAAGAAAGCAAGAGAAAAGAAAGGAAGATAATTACATTTCTCTTTATTTTTATTGTTTGGACAAAAATAAGAAAAAGGAAAGGGAGATAATGGAGATGAATAGGAGAGAAATTTGGACCAATTATATTTCCCACCAAATTGGTGGAAAAGGAAGGGAAACTGAGACAAGATAACCCTAATATAAGTAAATTACCATTGTATCCTTATTAAATCTAACAAGTAAAGATAAACAAGTTTGATAAATAAGGACATAAAGATCTTAAAAAATTCTCTTACATTCAATTCCCTCCTTTGATAAATTAGAAAAACAAACAAGAGAAAGGAAATCGCATTTTTCTTCCATTCTTTTCTCCTATTTTCTTCTCAATATTTCATTTCCTTTCCCTTGTGTAAATAAGGGTCCAAACAAAGGCTTAAAACATCCACAGACACCTTTAAGTCATCCACACCCAAACTAATCCCCGTTCGAACTGGGCAAGTCACTTGCGGGAGGCAAAACTCTAACCTCAAGTTTTAAACGGCTGCATACTTGAAGACAGTTCGAACCTGCAACCTCATTTAAGCCAAAAGAACCCTTTATCAACTCACCTGCGCTGTAGGATTAAAATAATGTTGCTTTTAAAATAACAATCAGTTCATAACCTGATCAACCTAGTCCAAAATTAACCGAAACGAACCTTAATTAAAGGCTTTGGTAAGACGAAGGCTAATAATCTAATTAGAACTGGTAATTTTATTTTTATTCTCGTATAATTTAAAAAATTCGTAAGTTTTAATAAAAAATAATAAAATAATCCATAATAAGTTTTTTATTATAAATCAAATTCCCATTTTTAATATGAAATTTTAGGAAGTTTAACGAAATAAATAAAATTAGTATATAACAAATACATGCTGATACGCAAAATTAATATATGATAATTAATGTGAAATGCAAAATTCCATAATATGAGATGAGATCTTTGAAAGCAAGTCATTACTGTTCTTAGATATATATATATACACACATATAAAGAAACGAAAAACATCTTTCTAAACGCATTGATAGTGTAAGCTACTAAATATTCTTCGTCCGCTGGATTCCTATGAACTTGGTTCATAACAGATAAACAGGACCAAATGCAGACTTAAAGTGAGATTGGCTTTGTCTTCACTTGTCCCCATGAACTGAGGAAGGCTGAATCTCGGGGTCTTTGCGGGAAAATGGAGCAAGCTGAATTCCCTGACGAGAACTTGGGTGGCTAGAGTTGGAGCCTTCTGCTTTCTGCTCAATCTTCTTCTTCACCTTCTGACGCCAGCCAACAAGCCCAACCTGAATATGCTCATCGAATATCGCCTTCTTGTACGAACTTCCCATCTTCATTTCCATTGCCAAAACCAAAACAATAAGAATAGAAAAAACAAAAACCTACTCAATGTCATACTCAGTTACTCACCTGCGTCACTATAGCATATAATGGAAGAGTGCTGTAACTACAGAGTATCTGGATGATCACCCTGAATCAAATGAAAATAGCATTACTATCACATATCCATCACTAAGCAAACATTTATTCATCATTAAGTCATTAGCTCCTACCCTATAATTAGCCTAGGGACGATGTATTTGACGTGTCCCATAATACACGAGTCAAAGCCGTATTGAACCTGCGCAGGTACTTGTACGTCAGGATTACCATACCATCCATCTATCTATCTGAGTAAGCACATGTATAATTTTTGATTTCTCACCCATATCCAGAAGAAAAATGCAATCTCAAAAGCATTCTGGAAGAGGATAAAGTGGATCAAGAATAGCACCATGTGCGGTCGATTAAACCAGAAGTGCTCATCTGATGGTTTAACCACTAAATCACCTTCTATGGCTACATGCTTCTCGGCAACCTCGTAAGCCAATTGAGTGATTACGTGCTCCAACTTAGTCCCCACGGCAAGTAGAAGCTGAAGAACAGTACACCGATTAAACTTGGAACAAATGAAACATAAAAAAGCGTGCAAAAGTAAAAGGTGCTAAAAAGCATTTGTTCATAAGAGATCTGTTACCACTTCCACAATAACATGGACCCAAAATATTAATGAATACAAAAGTCTTGGCATGATATGAGGAAAACAAGGTCTAAAGCCATATCACAACTCATGAGACAACAAATCCATGAGTAAGCAGATGCCTTACGGGCCAATAATTGGTCTCATATAGCATTTCATTTGCAATGAAGAACGACGAACAACCAACAATAAAACCAATTAGGGTCAGTTTCCTCGAGCAGAGAAACGAATCAATACAAAGAAGCAACTCAAACACAAAAAAATGTAATTTTAAGTCAACACCTCTAGATAACTCTCTCTCTAAAGAAATTCATCCCTTCGGAAAAAATCAAGTCACGGGATCACATTAGCTCTTTCAAACATATAAGTGCCCGTGTTAAACGTGTATGACCAATCCTTCTTTTCTGACTTGTTTGTATTACCCTTTATTTTTGAAATCTATTAAATCAGAAATTTTGTCTTTCAATTACATAGAAAAATCATATGCGACAGTAACTGTAACAGAGCATGAGTAACCTTGTTTTGTTGTATTGATTTAACATATACAATAAATAGGACACTACCACATTAATAACCCCTCCAGTTATCGCAATCACATTTAGCTTAATGTGTTTTCAGGCCCTTTTCATCTTTAGCTATCAAAAGACTTTTCTTAGAATTTTAACAATACAATTGGAGTGTTGTCTTGAAGATTCATCAACACTGGTGACTACAGGAAGAATGGAGAACTTAAATTTGCTTTAACTACACTTCTCTCATCCATCGTATATACCTAGGATTTGCCAAATGTAATCTAAGTCTAATGACTCTGCCTTTTATGACACTTACTTTGATGCAAAGAACAGATATAGCTACTCTGGGCATATACAAGTAGGAAGATGCAAGTCACAGGCTTGAAGATCAAGGGAAATACTAATCAAGTCTACTCACAATGAAAGGAATGAAAGCTATCCAAAAATATGTGTGCCAACCTGCAAGGGACGAAGGAAATGATTTTGAACGCAAAAAAGGAAAGCATATTTAGTTTTAAGGACTAGCAAAAGAATAACATTGCTCCACTTTGTGTCTATTCTTTCAAATAGCCTAAGGAAAAAAACTTGTAAACTGAAGCAGTTCCAACTGCCGAGCTAGTGTTCATTGGTATGTACAAATGTTTAAAGCTTCAAAGTCCAAATACTCTCAACAGTGATGCCAGCCTATCAGAGAACACATAGCTAAGACTTGAAAAAATCACTTGTCTCAAATGTTAAACTTCTTTGCCCTTTTCAATAGTTTGTTGAGAAACTATGATAATTTCAACAAAAGCATAAAATCGTTAAGATCTGACTACAAGATTAGACACTTTGAAAAATGAAGCTTTCTCATTGTTAATGGATATCAAATCAAAGGACATGAACAGCACGTCATCTGAAAATATTCAGTGCAATGGCATACCATTGACATTGAGCAATAAGAAGATAACCACGAATACCCAGAGGTACCAACTGCAAACGCCAAAATTAGTTGAACAGAGGGAATCAATAAGGAAACTGGCAATAGTCATGGTATATTCTAGTATGCAACAAGATACAAAATACTTAGCGTGACAAAAGTATCCTCTGGTATCACATGCCTTATACCAACAACTCTTTTGAAGTCATCTTCAAGGGCACGTAACATGTATTTGTGAAAATTAAACTTGGGGTTTGATCTGCAGTGTGTCTACAACAGAAGCAATAGATGAGAAGATAAATGATAGAGAGTGATAAATATGGCAAGTGAAATATATTACCATGATGAAACCTAACCGCAAAGTAATGTAATCTGATTTGGTCACCGAAGCATAAAATTGCTTGAAGAAAGAATGCTGGAAAAAGCACAAACATCAGACAGAGAAATTATGAGATTCGTAATGATGAAAAAAGCACAAACATAGGACAGAGAAATTATGTGAATCGTAATGACGATCGAAGAAGCTACTGAAGAAACATCTTTCACATTATAGTTCAGTTGATGTCATTTATTTTCCATCAAATAGTTTCAGTTCAATAAAAATATAAGACAACAAGTGATTCATAACTTCCTCAAAAAAGAAAAGAAAACAATCAATTCATAACTAGTTTCCTGAAAAAAATATCCACAATCCACAGATGCCAGTAGTGGGAAATGTCCTGAGCTTTGTCTTATCCCTGATCTGATATAATTATTGATTATAGAATAATGCAGATTCGAGAAGAATTAACTCACCAACCATCCCATGAGCGCTGAATCTTTACCAATGCCCAGAAAATGTTCCTTGATAAATGCATGTTGATGCACATGAGTAACCTTTTTCTTCAAAACTGCATAAGCAATATTCACCAACTAAAAGCAATTAATATATTAAAAAACTGACAGAAAGCTTTTCTAGACTTTCTAAAAGCCAGAATGATGGAGAGTAGCTTGCACCAGCACCTATTTCCAATCATTCTTGTGATCGTTTTGGAGGTCCAATGATTACGAGAAAGACCAAATGCATGAAGATAACTTTGCAAGGATTAATCATGGAGATGCAAGAAAAGAGGCTGTTCAAGATGAATCAAATGCATTGCCAAGATTAGTCACTTCTCTACATGTTGTTGAAGATGGAATATGCTTAATACATAAAGAACAAGGCTTGGAGAATGTCTAACAACCTGGTCCATTTGTTTTCAGTTAAATAGAGGCCAATTTGCATATTTAAAACGTACTAAAGGGCTTTAGTTCATTTTGTGTTATTAGTCAGCATGTTTTATTGTAATTGGGCTATAACTTAATTTTAAGCCCAAACCGTGTTAGCATTGCTTTATAGTTATTTTCTAGTTTCCTTTTTAGGTTAAGACTTGCTATGAGATTAATTTCTAATTGGAACATGATTCTTTAAATTTTTTTGTTGATTAGGATTTTTTACGACATTAAGGATATGAATTGAAATAAGATCCCTAGAGTCTTAGCTAAAGTAGTATTAGTAGTTAGTATTTGAATCCTTGTTATACTTAGAAAGGAATGTTCCTTTAAGACTCTATTTTTCTTTTTATTTTAGGATTCTCGTTCTTAGGAATTTTATGCAAATAAATAAAACTATCATATTGAAGTAATCCGAGGATCATCAATATAAAAATCAAATTAAGAGTTTTCTTCACCTTGTGAGAAGTTCCTTTTTTTCTTTAACAAGAGCTTAATATGATGTTATCAAGACAACTTGTGCAATCAAAATCTCTATAGCTTTTGTTCTAATCAGTGAGGTTGGTTAGGGTCAAGTTTTCTTACTTGATTTGAAGACAATCTTAGATTCTAAATCCTTGTGATTCGTGTTTTAGGTGGTTTTTAGCCTAAAATTCGCATTATAGAACTTTTTGGTAGAGAAACAATCCATCATTTTGCAATAATCAGCCACCAGTTCAGTTTTTAGTGGCAACATTCACAAATTAAAAGCAATCACGTTATTGAAAACTTGGGAAAATGCTTTCTTAGAATGATGGAAAAAAACAGCATTGCACGTGTAGTTCCAGCTCCTCCCCAATTGAGAAAAAGGCATGCTTAACATAAGGCTTCATTAATTGCAACACACAACAAAGGAAAAAAACAAACCCATGTACACACAAACACACAAAATATAAGATGCAAACAATGAATGTGTTCATTATTCTCAAGTAACTAATGGGAAAGTTATATAAATTCGTCAATGACACATTATTACCTTCCTCTGTGTCATATCGATCTTTTGAAATTGAATTCTCCCAGTGTTGCCATTGGCGAATCTAAATCATGAAAAAGGATATTAAAAAATCAAAAATAATTGTTACGATTTGAACTTATCAGAAACAATCACATAAGATTCTTACCCTGGCTCCCCCAAAAACGACAGTGAGAACACAGAAAGTCACATGGACAATGGCCAGGACAAAGATGAAGATATGTAAATGGTGTAATGCCTCCACTGATAAAAATGGCACCTTGCCCTGAGGAAAAGAGGAAAATCAGAAAATTAGTCAAAGCAGACAATTTCTGATTCAATTTTGCTGAAATTAGAGAATCAAAGAATGACGATTTCTAAGACAATGGAAAGCAGAGAATATAACATGAATTATGCACAATTTGAATGAAGTAGATGAGTACTAATTTTGATAATCTGCAACAGCATGATACTGTAATTTCAGCAACAGCATGATAATCTGCAACAGCATGACACTGTTAATCACTCCAATGCAACTTTTGACCTTTTCTCTAACCTCCGTCCCCTGCTCCCTGGTTTTGATTACTTTTCGAAGCCAATGCATCCATAGGCCTTAAATAATCTATTTCCATCTTCTTTTAAATTCTAATTACTGTTCAAAATAATTGTACCACCTAAAGAAACTGTCCTATAAGTGTTTAAAAGACACTTGATAAGTATCAGAAAGTCTTTCCCAGCCTTCAGTTCATGCTTTCATTTGTTTTCACTTTAAGCAATGAGAGGATATTTTTAACACAAAAAGTATGAGTCTGGAAAGCATCTTTACCTTCTTGGCGCAGTAACCAGTTGGGGATTCTGATGATTGTTCTTCAGCCAAAAGCCGTCGAGCAGTTCCAGATATAGCTGCAGTAAAGAATCTCTGAAAATGTTCAGTAGTATTTGATTTATGCGTTTCTTTCTCTTTATCCTTGAGTGAACAGGGAAGCATATTATTAACCACATGCTCGGGCACACAGATTTTGGAGATTATGTTCTGAGTTACCGTCAGCAACAGTGATATGAAGCCCATAAGCATCAGCTCTGCCAGGAAAATTTACCGTCAAGAAACACAATGCAAACACTCTGACATAAATGAGCAAGAAGAAAGGGCACATAACACAATCTTCTTCAAGGTGGGAATTGCAATGCCAAGGTTCCTATGGCCAAAACATCAGTGCAATGGAAATGAAAATAACTATGCGAATGTTTCCTTATAATTATTAAATAATGTTCAAATGTGGCAAAACTATCCAATTTTTCAAAATAAATAAGTCCTGCTTTCAGAAGTTGAACCTTATTTTAACACTGTTCGCCATAATTCAATCTAAAGAAGTTTTATCCAAGAACACATACAAATAAAATTTGGATAAGTGACAACATTTCCTCCTGAAAATTATGCACACACAGAACTCCTGCACATGCGGACGCCTATGAGGAGAAAGCACGAATAAACAGAAAGGCGCACAATTCTGTCTCTAAAACATTACTTGGACCCTCTTTTCAAGTAAGATTGTGCATTTCAACTTGGAGATTCTATCTGGGAACGAGAAATGCATAGAGAGAAACGAAGGAAGGGACGAGAAAAAGATTACCTTCTTTAACTTTCTGAAGGGCTTCATAAAGAGGCTTCTGATTCTTCGTCTTAAGATATTTGCCACCATAATGGAGCACTCTCTCCACGGCAAGAGATATAGCCACTATGACCGTACACACTGCAGCCACTACCCATGTGGGTGTGAACTCTAAGGTCTCACCTTCCTCACCCCCACCACCCATCTCTCTCTACTTACCAGATTCCAAACAGTGAGAAAAAACCCAGATGATATTTTGGAAAAAGATTATGTCTTTATAGCATAACGAGGTTAGTGGAATCTAGGACAGGTATTATAAGAAAGATTTTTATTATAATAAAAGATATATTGGTCCAAAAACATGTTTTTTAATGAGAGAAGAAAGAAAGCAAGGACAAGAATAAAAAGTTGTGGGCATACAGTATACTTAGATATTACTCTCCGTGTGGTTAGCGAGTGTAAATCCTGTTTGATGGTGATAGACTGAGTATACATAAGAACTACAGTACTCGAACAGACTGCATACGGATGTGTTGTTGTCGTGTGTCAGAAGGAATCTTTGTTTATCTGGTCGCGACTTTTGGTCTAACATAATATTGATTTTCCATCTTCATATTTGGTAGGTTGGCTCTCTTATGTACATATAGTAAATCTAATCTCAGTGTGCAAAACGTGTGAAGGGTAACATGAACTTGTCTTCAAGAATGATGTTTGAAATGCTGATGATGTAAATTTCCAAGAAACACATACACACACAAAATCTCATTTCCATTCCATTTGATATGATATTAATTTTGGAATCAAATCACGCGTTTGGACGCATAATGTACTAAAATTTCTGGTTTAGAACTTGTTTTTTTGACCAAATCTTGAGAAAGAAATCATATCCTGTTTCTGTGGCACATGTTAGTAATTGTGTGTATAGGTGGGATTGCATTACCTGATTTGTTCTAAGCATGATGATGTGGCTCAGTCCTCAAATTTTGCTTTAATGATATGCATTTAGTGGTACTTTCGGTCTTAATCTAGAATAAAGAGTAATAATAAATTGTTAATTACTTAACTACCTTGTAAAATTAAAAATAATTATTCAACTACTGCAAATTCCTTAATTAAAAATAATATGATCGAAATTCCTTATTTCATGGAATTGATTTTGATGAACCAAATTATCAGAAAAGAAGAGTCTTTGCTGATAGTGGAGTGTCTTGCCACAATCCATGCTACCAAAAATCCGGTGGGATGCATCTCATAAAACTCTTGTACAGAAAAGAGTTTCAGCAAGTAATTTTCTGATAGAGAAGCATAAACGATTTTCTGTCACATAAGTTTATAAGAATTATAATAAAAGGTAGTTTTTTCTTTATTATGTAAGGGTACGGTTGCGTACTATTAGACTTCTCCAGCTGAGTGTGATGACTACGACAGAGAGGCATCAACGAACTTATGCGTGAGCATAAGGGTGGATATTAATTCGTCACTGAGCAAGACGTTAGAGGACATTGAAGATTCGCTGGTTAACATCACAATAAATAATTGTTTACTTTAGATTAGTAAACGGAAGTCGGACTACGATAAACTCATCCCCCACCAAGTACGTTAAATATCTTCAACTATGATGTTTGTCGTTGGCATTTAAAGCTTCTTATTTACTTCAGCATCTAAGCAAAGCGTAGAACAAATATTAAGCTTTGCTGTTCTTTTCCCCCTTCCTGAGGGTGTAGGATCACATCTTCTGTTATCATCTGTTTCTTTTAATAAGTTCGTATCCTACCCTATGGGATAAATTTTCATCCTCAAGTTCTAATTTTATTATTTATTTATTATAAAACTTCTGGCTGGAATTGGTGACACAGACTTGGAGAAGATCGCGTGCCTGCGTATGGAACAAAGTTCACCTGATTAAAAAGTTGCCGTCTCAGTCAGCTGTGAATAATCGTGGTTTCACATGACGTTGGCTGTCAATATTTCATCATCTGGGTCCATGCCTGCTCCACAAATGTACCAAATGCATCAAACTACAAAAAAGTCCACAGTAAAATGATGTTCTCAACATCAAAATTCGTTATCGTACCTACACTTGCAAATAATTCTATCCACTATCATCATTGTACTCGCTCTAGATTCCCAATTCTTTAGGGTCGAATTTGTATGCTAATGATTAATGACATTGAACCATGTACATAGGTATAGATTAGAATGAGGGTTTTAAAGCACATTCAACAGTAGATTTCAACCAATCAGATAATTCTGTTACCAACACCATTGTCTAAGACGAGTAATGAGTAACTTATTTATAACCTATTTCTAACTCTCTACTTAAGAAGATTTCATCCACACAAAAAAACTATTCAGTGAAGATGAGCACTTTTATAGCTTAAAAAGTATCATCTCTCTGATATAAATGGTAATATGTGTACACTTAAGTAGCAGCAAATCGCTCAAATCTGTTGTTTCCGATAACTAACCACTAAGCCTCAGTATATCAGTTGTGGGATTTACTTATACACCATGAACAGGACCATATGAAGCACACAGACAATCTGTTTCGTTTCTCCTGTACCCGCAAGAAAACAAAGCAGAGATCATTAACTTCACATAAGTTTACACCAATATTCGGGACAAACCCTTCAGAGTAACTAAGTCCTGCCGCATGACCACCTATTTCAAGTCAGTAGCTGCCTGAAAGATCACAGAAAGACCTATAACTCCGCTCACTAACCCCTCAAAAGCTCAGGCCCTTCTATCCCTTTCCATGTACAGGCGATCACACAACTGCTTTAATCCACCATCTACTTGGGTAATTCAGCTCTATCAGTACAAAGTAGCAAGAACCAGCAGAATTCAACTTCTCTTCCTTTACCACCTCCCTCTTTGAAAATGTTAAAACAAATACAAAGAACTGAAAAGTTGCATACATCCAACATCAGAGAGAGTAAAACAAAAAGTAGGTAACTGAAATACTTACCTCGTTCATAATTTAGGGTTTAGGGTGATATGCCAAGAACCACAGACCAATTGTCCTGTGAAAACACTGAAGATGTACAGCCACAATTCAAAATGTTACACTTACTATTGATGAATCATTGAACGTCTGTTGTGGGAACTCATTTTGGAATTTCAAATTGAATAACTTCAATTGAAATAATATAAAGGCTGACTATATACAATTCTCGATCTTTACAATCCTCTTTACCAAGGCATCTTGGGCTGATGATTTGTGTGTTCTGTCACGCTCCTCAGCTAACCAATAAAATGTTTTTCCCCATCCTCCCACGTTTACCATCAATGTAGGAGAAATCACAAAAATACTTGCGGGGAAACAAGGCACAAATAAGAAAAGAGAACTACAACTCGATGTCAAAACTTTTTCCCTAGCTCGATCAAAACTTTACAATCTGTACAAAAGATGAGCAGCTAGCTTCAGCCATTGAGCTTTGCTAGGAACTGGTTCAGATTGTACTCTTCGGTATACTGTGACTGATCCCAGAGGTCCTCCAGTCCACTGAGGATGGCTTTTACACCCTTCCCAGTTCCCAACAATTTGGGGTCCCCATCAGAGTTGCTATCTGAGCGCTTTGAGGGTGTAGCTCCCTGTACAACAAAACATAACAAAATTTAATCAACAAACTAGAAAAATAAAAGGAAGTTGTGGAACAAACTAAATCCAAAGATAAGCACCAAAAGAGAATAAGCCAAAGATTAACAAACGTTGCCAAAAATAGGTAATTTAAAGTTCTTAAGAGATAAAAGTATAAAATTTAGATATTCTCTAAGCATTACCTTTGTCCTGGTTTCAGCACACGCGAATAAATCTAGCAATTGGTCTGTATTCATTGTTTTTAGACTAGCATTTTCTGAATTGATGACAGCATTGGCAACTGAAACTTTGAATTTTTGGAGACTCATAACTTTCTCTTCCAGTGTTCCTCGCATGATGAGACGGTGCACATTCACAACTTTCTTTTGACCTAATCTGTGTGCCCTGTCCATTGCCTGCAATTGTTATGATATACATAGAAAGATCAGATTCCCATTCTGAAAAAAGCGTCCAAAGTATTTTGGGTCTTGAAATATACATAAATCAGTATATTTTCAGTAAAAGTGGCCAAAGCCTTTTGGACATGAGAGAGAGAGAGAAAGGGGGTATGCAGGAACTGAAATATATAGTACACTGGTTATGCTATCATGCCATCTAGTTTTGACAAAAGCATACATCTGGTTAGCCATGTAACTTGCATTAGCGTCATTATGACGCATATATCTTTCAGATAAAAATAAAAAATAGGCCAGCAACTAAAGTTAAAGGTGAATTGTACATTAACAGTCTCACATACAACAGGGTTAGAAATTTTAAATTGATTATGCTACAGAAAGTTGATAATATCGTACAATTTGTTTATTCACTCTCATGTACATAAGATGGCATCCTGCCACTATCCTTGTCAAAATAAACAATAAATAAATCTTGAACTCCTATTAAAAAAAATACTTCAAGCCCTTGCATACTACAATGAACAGAGCTTATTTATAAAGACTGGAACAAACATGATTAGAATTTCAAATTCAATGCCCTTCTAAATCTCATGTGCCACTGAGAAGTTACAAAAAGAAAACTGAATATGCTCATGCAGGTTATTTTAGGATTTACTGGGGCCAATCAAAGCTTTAAGCAAGAGTGAATTCCAATACCTGATGATCTCTCATCGGGTTCCAGTCATGTTCCATGAAAATAAGGGTATCAGCAGATGTCAAATTTAAACCAAGCCCACCAACTGCAAAGAAAGCCATGAATCAAGTTAGATTCTATTAGTGTTACAAGTCTTTCTTTCAAAATGCAGGTTAAGTTAAATAAAGCTCACGTGAAGCTTACAATAATTAATTACATACCAAACTAAATCCAGACCTAACCAGTGGAAAGAATGAGCACATTCATCATGAATTATATTCTGTTATTTCAAGTTGATATATCTAAATCAAAATCCAAACCCCTTATAAGCATGACATATTCATTCCAGCTATTCCAACTTTTCACAAGTTACATGCAAATCACAAATTTTCAAATTAAAATTTAATGTTTCACATAACCATAGTGATAAAAACAACTATTACAATTAAAAATAAGGCATACGCAAGCCAAAAGAAAAATTTTTGTACCATGCGTAGTAAGCAATAAGGCATCAATAGTAGGATCGGAATTAAAGGTTTTCACTATGTCAAATCGCTTTTCTGGTTCAACAGATCCATCCAACCGTAAGTATGTGACACTGCATCAAATAATACAAAAGTATCAGTAAGCATCAATATTATATTGCTGCACAAAAGGATACAGCCACTTCTATAATAATGCAAATGTATGGTTAACAGCCATTCTGCATATGGCAATCCTAACCCAAGTATCCAACCAAATGTAGTACAGGAAGAAACAACCACTAACTAATTGTGCCACTGAATCTCGACTATACTATCATTTAAAACCTAAAAGAATAGGAAGATTTCAGTAATACAACACTAGACAAACATCTAGAACCTAGGCTTTCCACAGTAAAGCAAACAATTTTCTTGAGGGTATGACAAAAACTTACTTCTTCATGTGGGACTGGAATAAGTCTCTTTCAATGATGTCAAGTAAGGCCTGCAGTGATGTTGTATTGTTAAGCAACAAATACAAAAGGTTCTGAATGTTTAGAAAAATAAATCACATAAGTTAGATAAAGCAGTCAATACTTTGTGCTGAGCAAATATCAAAACTCTGTGCTGCCCAACACTGACATCATTTTCAGAATTTGAGGCATCTACTCCTATTCCACATTCTTCCAAGATTTCCTGAAGAGCAACTAATTTTGGAGAATGATGCAGCTTATGAAGTTCTGAGGACACGTCACAATTTGCAGGTAATAGTTCTGACACTTGGGATGCAAGTGCTTCAGACATCTTCTCACCAACTACAAGCAATGGATGACTGCACAGCTTAAGCAAGTATTGAAGCGCCTGAGAGAAAGAAAAACATGGATACAACTTGTTAAAATTGAAAAAAAAAGAAGGCAACTGATATCATTATATTTAAAAGGAGGCACGGAAAGCAAAAATAACTAAAAACCTGGAAAACATGTGAGGATGCTTTTGGTGAAGGATTATTGACTCCCGCATTAGCTGTCTCATCTACTTTTACTATGTTTGAAATCTCTTGTCTAACATGTGAACCAGAAAATTGTTCATAAAGCTTCAGCTGTACAGGGCTAAGGTTGCAATATCTGTCTTGAATAATTTTCTCAGGCAAGTCGGATAAAACTTCATCTTTTGTACGTCGAAGAAGAAAAGGCATCACCTGTGATTTTATAGAAGTTACCCAGTTAAAAATAGAATAAGTTGATACTAACCACTTGACTTCCTCAAAAATGGCAGTTACAGAGAAAGGATGGGGCAAAAAGAGGGCAATGCTACACCTGCTTGTGTAATGCTTCCATAGCAAGAGCCCCAGCCTCAGCATCCTTTGCAGAACACTTTGGATCCCTAGCAGCTAACAATGGCTTCCCATAGGTAGCCTGGAACTGCCATATGAATGTCAATATTCAATCAAGATTGCAAAAATGGCATCAAATACAAATGAATATCAAGTAACAGGTAAGATAAAAAAAAAATGTATGTCCAAGCAGAAAACTCAAATTTCCTTCCTAAAATTTATCAGTCAACTAAAGATACAAGAATTGGAAGTGCAGCGAATCCAATACCAAATTTACCACCAAAAGCTATTTTCTAAAGTATTCAATAAGGCTAGCTGTATTTAAACCTTACTGTTATGACAATCAATGTCTTGTTTCACAAATTCCAAGATAAACAATGTTCCGTAAATGAGGCCTTATGACCCTAAATCCTGCCATTATGGGGAAACATAATACAAAACAAACAAGTTTGTAAAAATAGCCAAAGTTTCACTGCTAAGTTGCAGAGATATCTACCTAACAGGCCTTTTGCAACAAAAACAGTGAAACTATTTAAAAGGAGCAAGAATTCAGAACCAATGGAGAAAATGATTCAAGACCCAAGAGCAGCAGAATATAATATGCAAGAAGCACCAAAGACATAACAAATGTAACTCAAAGAAGTAGGATATACTAATTGGCCTCACAAGTATGTAGTGTAACAGAGCCTCAAAGTTAACTAAAGTGTCCGAGTGGTATAAAGATCAAAAAAGAACCAAGAAGTCAGTCAATTGCTGTATAAACATAACATAAAGCTTGGAAACAGAACAGTGGCATTGAATACTAACTTGTCTCTCTGTACCAAGAAATCCGGGCATTAGAAAGTCAAAGAGGGACCATAAATCCATGATATTGTTCTGCGATACACAACAAGCCACTTATCAGTTTATTGAACTTAAATTTCAAATTTTATAGTGCTTATGCATCATTGCCCAACCTGGATCGGTGTTCCACTAAGAATTAGACGATGCTGAGCTTTTAACTGCTTAACTGCAACTGTAATTTTGGATTTTGCATTTTTTATTATATGTCCTTCATCTAGAATACAGTAATTCCAAAGAATCTGTCCAAGGAAATCAATATCTTTGCGAACCATATCATATGAGGTTATGATGACATTATGTTTATCAAACTGTTCTCGAAGTGAGATGCGCTCCATGGCAGAACCAGCATATTGTAGGGTGCTTATCAGAGATACATCAATATACTTCTCTATCTCAAACGCCCAGTGTCCAACAAGTGTTGAAGGGCAAACAATTAAAGAAGGTTGCTGGACATCCTCAGAGCTATTCAGAACACAACGCTCTGCCACGTCAGACGCAACAATTGCTGATGCTTGTAATGTCTTACCAAGCCCCATATCATCACATAGAATTCCATGAAGCTTGAATCGTTTTAAGAAAGCTAGCCAATTTATACCTTCTTGTTGATACCTGGAAAAGCAGCAACCACCGTCATGTGAGTTTAGAAGATAAAATGTCCAACAAGGCAACAACCCAACAGGTTGGTTGTATATCATAACAAAAAGAGTTTCCCAAACAGCAATATCTTTTTTCAAAATGATAAAATTGCAACCTCCTTAATGTCACTTTTAATTCAGTGCAGAGCTTGTAATCATCGATGTTCGAATTGTCAAGCAACTGCTCCAAAAATTGAACATCTTCTGAATTTCTTGTTAAACTTTCACCCAATCCACTGGGTGGGGGCAGGCCTCTGGCTAGTGGAAGAAGAGGAACAAGGGCGGCAAAACTGCGGGTCACACTCTGTCTCACAGAATGATCACAATCACTCATACACCTTAGAAGTGGAACAACTAACAAAGGAGCATATGGGACCAACTCCCCTCCCAATCCCTGAACCAGGAGACTAATTAGCATGCCAGCACCTTGCCTAGCATGGATTGAAGTGACATCACCTAGCATAGGAACTGCATTCTCAATTACAGCTGCCAAAACATTGGCTGTCATGGACTTAGCCATTGAAGTAATACACCTTGACGCAGCTAACCTAACTGCAACATGAGAATGACGAACACATTTGAAGATACAAGGGAGAAGAGTAAGAAGTTTATGTTTCAATGAGTCATGTAGCAATGGAGCAATTGAGCGGACGACCTGTAAAGCAAAAATGAATCAACAATCCAAAAGATAATTCATATATGAAGTACTGAAGCAACTAATAACCATAAGATATCTGAAGTAAAAAAGTACCTGTATGTTGTTTATCATGACTTGTGGATCCTTTACAGATTCAATAGCTTGTGCAATTTGTTCCTCGTTGGCAGAACAGCCAGCAATTAGAACTTCTGTGAGGCAATCCCATAGTTTTGGTATTTTATCGAATAATGAATCACCAAACTTCTCACATAAGAACTTCAATGTAAATTCAGAACCACGTCTGCTGATAAAGCCCTCAACTTTTGATCGGTCTTCACCACCAGTTAGCATATTAACCTTTGCCTTCTGCTTTCCACTACCACTTGCGCAAAAGAGGAAATCTTGATCATCAATCATCTCCAAAGAATTTATAACTCCAGCTTGAGGTGTCTCACAAGGATCCATGCATGTTAAACTACATATGTTCTTGATCAATTTATCATTTGGACTAGGCTTACGTGCAATACAACAGTAAATCAGCTCTGCAAGTGCCTCAGAAGCTTTCTGTTGCAATATTTCCTCCTTGTACAGCGATGAAACACATGTCAGAATGCAGAAACAGTTATGATTCAATGAAAAGATACTTAACTGGAAAAGAAAAGAACCTGCTCTCTCCTAATTGAGGCCATTAGGGGCAAGATTATAGGGTTAAGTCGTGCAGGAAGCTCAGACATCCAGACAACTGCAGCAGCAACTAAAGCAGATACAGTAATATGCAAATTGCTCTGCAGATTTTAACAGATAAGTCAATAGGGGATATATAAAGTATTGATTCATTTAACATGGCAGTTCTATTGCAAAGGTAGGCTTGGACATATAAGTCAACCAAGTAAAATAATTTTTGCAAAAATCACCTTGATGTTACGAAGGAATATTGGAAGTATTAAGTAATTGCAAAATTAACATCCTAATAGGTTTGACCAAAGAAATATTCTAACTCAAACTAATAAGTGCATCTTCGACATTCATGTTCAAGGTTATAACATATAATAATCCATCCTCAGAATACCTGTACACATTTTAGATAGCCTGAAGTTGCCAGAAGTCGTTGTTTTAATGAATCAATACTGTCGATAATTTCGCGGTCAACAGCATCATTACCAGCAGCATCATTGTAAAACTGCGGCAACTTTGATGCAAAATTGATCGCTGCATCAGCAGTCAAACTTTCAACATCTATTCTGGTGGTTGATAACTTTTCAAACACAACAGATGAATGTATAGCATTTAATAACTGCCCTGCTTCATTACGCATCTTTGAATATGTCCTGGAGAGCTCAGAATAAGGAAGGAGTGAATCTTTTGTGGGAAATGCAGGGTCAGGGCAGGACAACAGATCCAACAACCACATTTTTACATGATTGGGAAAAGCAGGCAAAACTCCTTGCGTTCCAGAGAGGTCATTGCTCTTAATCTCTTTGAACCATGATATAAGTATCATTGAACCTACCTAATAAACCAAATCAATCATTGTCAGAGAGAGATAGAGAGGGAGGTTCAGATGATGTTTAAATATCAAAATACAAAAATTTACCTGACGCTGGACCCCAGATAAGGAAGTAAGGGCATTCCATAGTGGATCTAGTACATATTGGACGGAAGCCTCGCACAACCTGGAAGCAAAAATTCCCAATGCTGATGACGTAATCACTCGAGTATTAGTCACTGACATTTCAACATCAGATCCCACAATTATTCTAACTGCACCAGAAGAGGTATCTCCATTCTTTTCCTCCAGCATTGTTTCTTTCACAGGATCCAAGAAAACGTTTCCAGAGAACTCGTTTTCAAGCTTGGCAGCTCTCATCTTGGCAGCAGCTCGAACATGGGACTTTCGAGGGGGAGCAACAGGCCAAAACATCTTTGCAGAATCTAATTGTGAACCATAAGGAGTAGTTGCAAGTTCTACCCATGAAGACATGTATGAACAAGAGGCAGCATGCAAATCCTCCACTGAGCACTAAAATCAATTGAACAAAACCATGGAAAAGATAAGAACAGTAACAAGAAAACTTGAAACATTCAGAGAAACTAAATCACAGTTGCAAGTTAATAGATGTTCCTTTTTAACAGGGTCAATACTTCGTTGCACAATTTCTAATCCACATTACCAAAATTTTTTGTCATAATATGTTTCAGTTTAGTTTACAAGACGATGCTCTGAACTACAAAATCTTCTCATTTTGAGCAACTCTTGAGTGGGCAAAATTGAGTAGATTGTATAGTAGAGATAATAATTTATGCTTCTATAATAGAATGACATCAAATTCAGAAAGAAACCTGAACAAGAAGCCTCCAAACTCTCTCAGAGCACTGCAGAATTTCTTCATTTGATTCCAGCAGCAAATTCTGAAAGACAATACGTAAAGTATCTCCCAGAATAAAAGAGGGCCAAAATGATGTATCCGATGGTTCAGAGATGTTCCTCTTGTAGCCAGCTTCAAGCAATCTCTCCTGCAAATAAGATTCCCCAATCAATATGAAGAAGGTAAAACTTCTTACAGAAACAAAACAGAAATGAAATAATGAGGCTCGCATATAATTCATCACTAAAATAAGAAAAAATGTGAAGAGCAGTGAGCAGTGCAATCAGCAATAAGAGCTTATAACAAACATGGCAATTGGCAACCAAAAAATTGAAGTGTGTAAACATATAGAAATTCCAAAATAAATGAAAGGGCTTAGAGAAATAATTACCAAAGTTCGAATAGCTGAATATCGAACTGATGTGATACTATGCCTCATGAATGGCCACAACCGGGGCGCCAATGTTGACAACATATAAGGATTTTCCTGCAAGTTTCTTCCTTCTCCAGTATCATCAACACAGCCTATCTCATTTAAATCCAACTCTTGCTTCTGTTTTGATATCATTTTAGGAATTATCTCTTCTTGTGAATATATTTCTGCCAACAGATTCATCACACTGCAGAACAATAACAGATAATTAGAAATAGAAATCATATACTGCCTCCATACATTTAAACTACCATGAAGTGTTTTCTCATCTCAGGACAACAAAGATTTATAAATCTGATGTGTTCTCATGTGGCAGAGATGCTATTGTTCTCTACAGCTAGAAGAAGGTGACTATGTTCCAGGAAGGTAATGCAGGAAAACATAATTACAAAAAGTAACTATATATAAAATGCATAATAATAGGCAATTTTACAGCTCAAATATTGTATGGAACAATGCGCCACCTAGACCTTTCAAACCTAATAAAGTTATTTTATAGCACCAAATTACCAGTTTAGTGCAATCATTTGGCTTAAAGTTCAGTAAGAACCTAATATCAAAAAACTTAAATCCTTGTTAAACAGCCAAGTTTGGTGCCAGTGGAGAAACAACCAAGAGAATATTTCAAATTTGAGGTACTTTCCATGAATGATATCTGATTTATCCTAATCAAAATTCTTCCTGCGAGCTGCTCGTAAGAATATCAGCACCAAAAAGAGTTTTGAGATGCATAGAGAAATACCATGCACATTCTTAACAATATCACCAGACTAGTGCATGCGGCACATAGTAATCAACGTTGCGAGTCACCTTTTCTTGCACATCGTGATAGCATCAGAACTCATCATAAATTAGACTTAGTGACAAGAAATATTTATTGTCAACATTGTGGTGATTCAATCATCAATTTGTCAATAAAGTGTAGGACAGGTATTCGAAGTAATCAAGAATGTGATATATCTTTTAAGATTACTCAGCACATTTGTGCCTTGCTTCGTCTTAGGTCCTAATCACTTTCAAATTAGCCACGTCTGAACACACATATGATGCACATTTCTAATCCTGTTTTATAACTTTTTTTTTTTTGATAAATCAGTAGAAACTTTTATATATAAAGAAAAAGGAATATGTACAAAAAGAGGGTACCGAAACAAAACAATCCTTGGCTACCAAAAGCCTCATAGAACCTAAGAACTCAAGACATTGTCACCAAAATGTTTTATAACATATAGTTTTCCCAATAGAACCATTCTTGTTTTAGGTGCAAAAGTAATGTTGTTAAGTAAATATTGTTACTTGAAAGCATACAACTAAGGAAAAGATTTTCTTTGTGCCTTCCTAACACTTTGAAATGAAAATTATCAAGAAATAAAAAAGGAAAGGGATAGGTGATGCAGACAATCTCATCACTGAAGTACACACATAAAAAGTAGATTATATATTTAGTTCATTTTAGAATTGAGCTCCTGTTAGCCTTATTTGGATTATGATTTTGCTTCTATTTTGAGTCAATATTCTAGTTAGTATAAGAATTAAGTTTATAATGTCATAAATACGAAGTTTAATATCTTGTTATCAGTTGATTTTCCCTACCAATAAAGATTCAAGTGTTTTTGCCTACTTATCTTCTCTAAATTCATGTTCCCTTCTCTTACTATGATTCTATTCTGTTGCTCCCTCCGTTCTTGTTTTCTTATTTTGTTTTTTCTTGTTCCCTCAGCTCCCTCTTTCCCTTCCCCTAATTTACCCTTAATTTCTAAGGACTTGGCACGCATCAGTAAGGTTCCGAGGATGAGAACGTACCTGCTTGTGGATGGGCTAAGATCATCCAAATCGAGTAGTATATCCCAAAGGAGCATAACAATGGAATGTAATGTTTGACCCTTTAGAGAAACAATAGTAGCAGCAGTCGGTATCAAAGCATCTGCAGCAACCGCCCGCACATCATCGTCAGGGTCCTCCAGTCCAGCTCTACAAGCAGGCAAAACATATCCTAGCAAATCAGGCAGCATCTCCTGATGCAAGAAAAGGGGCCAAGACACGTGACGAAAAGAAGTTGGAACCAAACACGAAAATTAACATAAGTTGGAAAGAGCATCAACAGGAGCACATTTTCAGACAAGACTGAGCTCTTGCATCAGCCTAGATCAATCAATGCAAGCAACAGGTCATGCACAAATTCTCTAGATAACTAGTTCCATGAATCAAAAGTAGGGAATTGAGCAACTAACAAGTGTATTAGAATGGGGGAGAAAACCCATGATAGACCTACATGTACACTAATGACACCAGATACAAAAATGTCTTACCTGTCGCACAGCAACCAAATACTTTATACCCAAAAGGCTTCCATGACGAATTTCCCATTCTGGTCTACACTGAACAAAGAGGAAACAAATAAAGAATTAAAAAGAAAAAGAAAACACCAGATGCAAAGAAAAGAAAGATACCATTTATGAACAATATTTACCTGCATTTGGAGGAGGACATTCAATGTTTCAAGCACTAAAGAGCGATGCATATACTTGAATGCAGCCCCTAATGCTTGTGCACAAGTTTCCCGTACTGGGGCAACAACCTGGTCGGATACATAATCTCCAAAACTGCCAAGCAACATAAAAGATATAAAGGAATGGACAGTCATGAACATAGAAAATTCAATAGATTGGAGTTTTAGGACTGGCTGTTATTATGCTCAGCATAATGAAAGAACAAAAGAACATAAACCAACCGATTGATTAAATCCACGAAATAGAAGCCTTACCGATCTAGTGATAGTACACACAAGAAACGAACAGCACAATCTTGCAGAAATTCACTATTCTTTATCCAAGAATGTTTGGCCACTTTAACAAAGTTCATCAGCTCAGTACTCTCTGGAAGGTTCCTAGGCGTATTCATGCCAAAAGAATCATTATCTCCACTATAAGATCTTGGGTCTCCCAATTCATTGGTCACCTTAGATGAGTCACTTATACTGGGAGGGTAAGACTCCAACTCCATCTTAACAGGACTAACATCAGCCTGTCCATTCACCTGCACTGCAGGTAGATTCCATCCACCATCTTCAGTTTTAACACTAGTGTTTAAATGACCACAATCTACAGATGAAGCATTCATTGATTGAAATGAAACATATTCAAATTTGGGCCTTTTGAGATGTGGCTCCAAGTCATCTGACAAAACTTGCATATTCAAATCAATTTCTCTCTCTCTCTTGAATGAAGCAGGATGTTCCATTTCTTTCAAATCATCCAGCGTACCGTCCAAACTCAATTCAGGTAAAAGCACCCCAGCAGAACCACCATGATGGGTTAAAATTTCTCTCAAAGCCATTATACTGCCATGACGAACCTCCCAAACTGCCAATGTTTTGCAGGGAAAATATCATATGACAACAAAATAACAGTCATAATTCTAAACTTTGCACAACATATGAAAACTTACTCGAGTCAAATACATCAAGGATAAGCTGCTCAACAAAACTACGGAAAGGCCATTTTCCATCTCCATCACTCTCAAAGCTTTCTTCGTCCACATCTAGCTGTAATGAAAAGAAGATATCAACTTGCAGCCAACAATTTTATGTGATATGAAACAGCAAGATTAAAATTAAAAAAAAAAAGCTTTGTGTAAGAATGAATGTATTGTTTGGTTCTTTTCCAATCTGCAACAAACGAACAGATAAATAAACGGCAAATACTGCTAAACAGCAAATACTGCACCCACTCTTTAACCCACGTTGACATTTTGACCTTACGTGTTAGCCAGATTCTTATGCCTGACCATCTGACCAGGTCATGAACGCTAAATCACAAATTCTAAATGCATAACAGTTCCTGAATTCTATATATAAAAAATAAACAATGTAGACAGAATAAGAACAACAAAGAAACAAGTTCCCAGAAGAAGGCCCTGTGTTCAATCACTATTCTCCATTCTGTATCCTTACTCAAGCTGGAAGTTAATTGAAACTGACGAAGAAATAGGGCAAATGGATAAACAAACTTGAAACATACATAACCGATGTAGCCTTCAACAATGTATACACACTGGCTTCATCCCACTATACCACAGGCTTAAGCAAAAGTCAAAGAGAAATGGGAATAGGTTAGTTTTAATTACTAAAACATGTGTCTAGAATCATATGTGAGACACATTGGCTTGCCTAATTTCCAAGAAAAGTGGTAGCTAAGCTGCAATAATCTGCAGCAATCTAAAAGACCAGAAAGTATAAAACCCAATTACCTTACTGAAACTAAATGACTCAGAATTTGAGCCCTTTGGAGTTGAGTTTTGAGTAAGTGACACATCTGCATCCCCATCATCAGACCAACTTTTTGCTTGATCTTTTAAGTTTACTTTCGCTTTTCTCTTCAAGAGATTCAATTCTCTTGCACTTGGTCTTTTGGATGTAACAGCAGGAACCACACTAGCAACTAGTCGCTGAATGTTATGTGCAGATGCAGGCATATATGATCTATGCTCTAAACCATTTCCTTGGGGATGGAACTTGTGGACAAAGAGATCTTCATCTTTAATCACATCATTGACATCCATAAGCTGCTCACAAAGATCCAAACCTGTCCAAAGAATTCAAGTTCAATGCACAGCAACTAAGGAACTGAAAAGAAATTTTACTGAACAATTACCATCAAGACAACACGCAAAGAGATTATTGAATGAAAAAAAAAAGATTAAACAATTAATCCAATAATGTCATGCTAGAAGAACCAAAAGATCCTATAATATCATGCTAGAAGAGGTGATCAGCATCAGACAGACAATTTGTGTTCTACTAAACAATCAAAATCTGCAACATGTAAGAAAGTATTAAAACATTTTTAAAAAAAACCCTTCTTTTCCCCTTTCCCAACCCAAGAAAATGAAAAAAAAAGAGAGAGAGAGCCAATCATTAACCTAAACGGCGTCGCAGATTCTGTTTCTGGCGTGCCAAACGCTCTCTTGGATTCTTGGAATTATCAATTGCAATCTCATACTCCTGCAACGAGATAGGAAAGGTACACTTAAGTCATATCTAGGTAAGCTCAGATATGCATACATACGTTCTATCCTACCATTACCCACACACAAAAACAGAATAATGGTATAACCATCAGTATAAATTTTCACATAGTAATTTAGAAAACTCCTAATTGATGTTCATGTTACCACTTCTTATGAAATCCAGCAGGACACACTTGCAAACAATATATATTAAGTTATTGAAAAAATTAAACTAAATCAAACCAGTCCGGCATCATCTTAAGATTTTTGAATAAAAAGATATTACTTAATATCATTTTTGCCGCACATGTTGCAAGTTTTCATGGCTGGCTACGTTCACAAGTTTCACTTTGGTAAGTGAATGGAATTCGAACATTTTAACTAAATTTTAAGAGATGTGACCATCATTTCTTTGTCACAAAATGAACTTCTCTACTCCTAATATCTCTTCTTGGCCTTCAACAAATTCAGAACAAGAAGTGTGTGTATGAAAGGGGAGATACTTTCAATATAGTACATTAAGCTTCTTATCTTGGAATGTGTATTCAAGTTCTTTTAAAGATAAGATATCAATCTTGGTCAGAATCCTGGAAATTCCTGGTAGACTACTGGTTAATCAATATTTTGTTCTCAATTCCACCCTCTTTTTCTTGAGCATAAAATAAGAAACAAAACGGAAATTGACTCCTTTGTCAGGAAAGCAAATGTGGATGGTATGGATGAAGTAAAAAGACAGAAACCATGGGACTCTACTTTGCAATGAGAAATAAGATACCTAACCTCATAAAAAATTGGTTACCTGTCCGCCTGACGCCAATAAAGCACCAAACTCCAACACCTTGATGATATCAAAACTGTGGAAAAAAAGAGGAATTGAAGTGAGAAGGGATAAGAATAGCAACCAAAGCGAAGACAAAACTTATACAAACAAAATTCAAAGATTCTATTTAAAAATTAAAAACAAAGCCATGTTGTAAAATATATCAACAACCTTCTAAATGAAGTGCATGATATGATGTTAGGGTAATTAGGCCCCGCTATCAAATCTTCAGCACCACCTGAAATCCCCATGGTTGTCATTTTTGCCTCAATAGAAGCAAGTAAATCAGTTAATGTTGTGTGTTTAACATTCTGAGCTATGGCTCCAATAGCATGAGCAGCAGCGACTCTTGTGTCCCAGTTCTTACTATGGAGATACTGTGATACCTGGAAGAGAACATAACAGTAATATGATTAAAGGGAACTGATTCAAACAATATCATGATTCTCCAACCCCATCCCACCTCCTAAGAAAAATCCTGAGAAAGAGAAAGAAGGAAACAAAACATATGCGCAAAAGAAAACAATTGAAAGACCTACATCCAGTTAATGTTCGAATACAGCCAAGACGCATTGGAGACTACTTCACAAGTTGAAAACAAATAGAATGTGTACCAATAATAATTTGTGCAAGAATGATGATCAAAACATCATAGAAGTATAAATTAAACAAAATTTTTAGGCCCAAGGCAACTAACCAAACCATGGGGCCACTCTAGTAGGAAAATGGCAACCACAAGAAAATAAGGCATAAAAGGATTGACCTCCAAACAAGGTTAAATTTTAGTCCAAAAATTTCTTAACTGCTGGTGAGAAAAATTACCTGGTACAACCATAGCAAAATCTTAAACAGACAGTACCTAGATGAACAATATAATTACAAATAATGCATTCAACTATGATGAAGCAGAAATAGATTAGGTAAAGCATTATTTGCCATAAATTACATGCAAGCCTATACTTCCCACTGTTCATTTCAGAAGACCAACATCTCCAGCAAATTTTTAGGTGTAACTCAATAACCAGAACCATGAAATGAAGTTTAGTCCCTTATCATGTTTCATTTCAGAAGACCAACATCTCCAGAAAAGTGTTGGGTGTAACTCAATAACCAAAACCATGAAATGAAGTTTAGTCCTTTATCATGTTTAAAAGAGAAATTTTGAAAAACCAAATCCAATCGATTATGTTCAATAATAAGTTCCAATTGCATTGATTCAGTGCTTGAAGTCTCATATTTTATGTAATCTCCAAACTCTAGAAAGAGGATAAAAGAAAATTGATGATAGCAAAATGAAAGCTCATCCATATCAAGGTTTTAAATTGCGTCCAAAACTGCAATCGGACTCGGTATTGAGGTTGCAGTTTGGAACATTACCACAATTCCCAGCAATTGCAGCCGCATTTCCAGCAGCATTTACCACAATTGCGCCGTATCTAGAAAGACCTAGCCTTATGGATCAAGGTTTCAAATGGCGGATCGTGTATTACATTGTGGTTGCAGGTGATTGCGCACGTCCGCAATTTAAAACCTTGATCCATAAGGCTAGGTCTTTCTATACATAGGCGATGATCATTGCAGATTTTGCCAATATAATTTGGGATCTAATTTATGGGAACATTAGTCCACCAAATCCTAACAATTCTAAAACAAACTTGTAATTTCTCTGGCATAAATTTCAAAGGTTATAGAATTAAATTCATTTACACCAATTCCAAACAAAAGAATTGCAAAATAGAATACAAGAAAATCACATTTCTAAAGGTCAGGGAATACTAAACAAATCATAATAATAACCACAATAGAAGAACCAGATTAAATGCCAATATGTCTCTACAAAATGAGGTAAAAACAAAGACCACACCAAAATTTCCAAGTTAGCAATCCATTAGCACTCAGTTCCTGATATAAATAAGAAAATGATTATGGAATCTCAAACTTCCCAGTAAATTCAATCAACTAAGTACACATTCAAACCTACTCTAACTTCTTGCACCCTGTGGAAAGGGGAGGGTCAAAAATCATAGAAACTTTCAGTGACAGGTTTCAGAGTATAAATTTGCCTCTTTTATTACTTTATAAGCAAGAGTATCATATTGCATATATTCCCATGTATTTTATTCAGAAGCCTACATTAACTTCTCTCAAAGACCTTTTTCCCCAATATTAAGATGAAATGCAGTGAATTGGTTAATACGTAGATAATTCCAGATGTTTCGATGACATTCCACCAATTAAAAAAGGAGAATAAGACAACAAGACTGAAGAGTGTGAAGACATAATGTGTTACATGTAAGTTGCAACAACGCTTCCAATTTTGAAGTACTCCACACCATCTAACCAAGTTAACCATACAATATATAACAAATTCCCTATGAGAGTTCCACAGATAGAGGTCCACACTGAACACCCAAAAAAAAAAATTTCCATCGCAAACTTTCAGTATTAACCTAGCTGATCTGAATAGAAAAATACAGAACACGAAGTTAGGTTCTTTGCACTCCCAATGACAAAATTGATTTTAAAGTAATGTAGGTGGTTCCTATCAACTTTATATTAGTTATTTGTCGTCCCTCTTAGTAACATCCCGTAATGGAAGTGACTTATTGTATTTTATTAACAACCTAATAGATTCCGTAAAACCATACTATTCTGGTTATGAAATGAAATAAAATGCTACAATTACTCAGATTAAGTGTCCTTCTTTTTCCTCATCCACCCTACCCATATCTCTTCTGCTAACAGAAATTATGACAACATTTCCAACAATTTCTATCAACAAACAGTCGTCATTTTGCAAAACTTAAAAAGAAAGAAGACTCGATCCCATCCAAACCTATAAAGCTTAATCCTCAAGCCCTGATGTCCAACCTCATAATTTGATACTGCTTAAATCATAAAACTTCTCCAAAAGAATGCATACAGAGTTGTCAAGTATCCATGATACAAATTCTTCCATGCTCCCACTTCTAAGAAAAAGAAAAAAGGTTGGACAAACAACATCAATAAAATTTGCCAATCTAGATGCCACATTGTTGGATTCATTTATTTTAATGTTTTCATCACTATGCCCGTATCAAACTTATAAACAACTCAGAATTCTTCTCATAAGTTACCAATTGATTCACACCTTCTCACTCTATTTTCTTTAACAATCAAGATTTCATCAAAGGTGGACTCAGAATAAGGACAAAATTATTGACAAGTAACAAAATAAACCATGGTGCTTCTGCAAATAAGGATTGCAAGTTTTGAAACACCAATAATATCCTGCCCCATCATGTGTCAAGTAATCTCATAAACCAGTTCTACTATTTTCACAAAATTTCCATTGATTAGACTTGCAATTTGACGGTATAAAGGAAGATCACAAGCTAGCTCTAACTATGTTATCTCCCGTCATGCTCCACATTCTCTAACCTATTTCCATAGTTTGTGTACAGGAAATGCAACATTAATTGACAAATGGAATGGTAAAGGATGTTGCATTCAAGTTTCCTTATTCCTACTAGCCAGAGTAAAGTATGAAACAACCAAAAAAAGGAACAGATATTTAAACACTATTCCACTCTCTGCAACATTATTCTTTTCAAGGACATGAATCCAGCTATCTAGTCATTTTGAACAATTAATTAGGTTAAGGAAATCGAACAATTATCAAGCGGAAGAATAATGCAAAATTAAGGTACCAATATATCTCCAATTACGTAAATATTAAACAACTGGCAACACTATTTCTGTCAATATTTAAACCGAGGAACCGAAGTAAAATGGCACACCTTCTTCAAAAGAGAGTTCAAGTCTTGAGGATGCGATCTGGCAATCTCTCCAATTTGCCTCGCAGCAGTAAACCTCGTGGCTTGCGTCGAACCAGCTGAAAATAATTTATTGAATACAAGAACACAATAGCATTACTTCCGACTGCAAACATTGCATCGAAATTTCGTAACTGTCGCAATTTATACTCAAATCTATTCAGATCGATTACAGCCACACAGCTCAAAGCTAAAAAACAAAAAAAAAGAAAGAAAGAAAGGAATAGATAGCGTACTGTCCAATAGAGTGAGCAGACGACTGAGACGCGAAGATTGCTGCTGAGCCATTCGAAAATAAACCCAACCGAAATGCTCAGCACAGAAGCGTCATCGTCAACCATCCAAATTCACCCAAACGACTATGAAACATAGAAGTCCAACGAACCAATGCTTGGATTTAGTTGAGGAGAATGAAGTAAAGAGATGGGAGATTGTTTGTTCTAGGTTTTGAATTTGATGAGGACAAACTCAGGGACAGAAACTAAGCATTTACTGATTTACAAACGTGAAAAAGAGAGATAAAGAGATAAAGAGGGGGAGGTTAGGGTTGGGGTTCGCACGAAGTTGAAACGGCCGCGTTGTGAATTGTGACGGTTAGGCTTAGGGACAGAGAAGGGGGAGGAGGAGAAGGAGGACGACGAGGAGTTTCGTACTTTCGTTTCTTACTTTGCCTCGATAACATCTTTCGTGTACTTTTATAATCTTTATTTTTAAGTGTCACTTTTTATGAAAAAGAATAATATTAAATTACTAATCCTTTTTAAAACATTTTTTTTAATAGATATGAAAGGAGCGCATGGGTATGGGTAAGGGGAAAAAAAAAGAGCTTCTTAACATATTATTATTCAATGAATATTATTTCTTTATATGAATTTTGGGTATTATTACATACCTTATTATTACAAGAGGAATAAAAGTCATTCACAAATGTTTTTCTTTTTTTAATAATTAAATATAATTAATTAAAATATATTTAAATTATTTAAATAAAATTTTATTTTTTTAATATTTTTAACAAACTAAATACTTTAATTATAATTATATTTATTCTTATTCTTTAATATATTTATTCTCATTCTTATTACGACTGTCTCGTGTTTACCAAAGACCCTCTTAATGTTAAATTTTACAAACCCAGCTTTGACAAACTTAGAACCTTATTTGATATATAAAGATACTAGTTTTAAGATGAACCATCTTATTCCGAACTAATTTTAATAACATAAGAAATTCATAAATTTTCTTTTGTTTAGCTTTGAATTTTGGCAAAATATAGCATTTGTATATAATTCATTTTTTAAAATAATAAAGCACAGTTATTTCAAATAATAATAATATTATTATTATTAAAGTAATTATATAATTAAATTAAAATTATACTTTAAAATTTTATTAACCAAATCAGAATATGTAGCACATCCTTCTTAATTATTTAACCTAAATATTTTTTACTTAATTTAAATATTTTGTTGTACTAACTTGTTTGATTTATTTTATATTTAAATCATATAAGATAATTTTGTTTTTAAAATCATATCATGTCATTTATTCTTACCATCAGAAAATTATTTTATATTTAAATCATATTGTTAAAATTATTTTATAAAAATGCATAAATTCATAAATAGGAATGTGTAATTATTCAAATAAAATAAAGAAAGAGAAAGAAAAGGCGGCGAAGGTGTCTGATGGTGCGTAAACCTCTGTTTGGTTAGGCTTATACTAGTAGAGTTTTTGTCAGTATAATTTTTTCTGTAGATCTTTTACGAGAAGAATTTTTCTAATAAACCAGTTGACTATTTGACAGTCATTTAAAAAAGAGTTTTTTTGAAAGAGTTTCATACAGTAGACTGTTTGGCAACATAAAAATAAAAATATTTTTATTTTAACTATATTTTATTTTGTAATAAAAATTCTTTATGCATATAAATATTATTTAAAGTATATTAAACAATATGCAAAAAAACAATATATTAATTATTATATAATTTTAAACCATATGAAACATAAATGAAAATATCTCTAACCAAATCTTTTATATAAATTATAATACAAGTAAAACTAATATCAAAAATAAATATTAAAATATATAAAAACCAAATAATATTATATAAATCCCAAAATAAACGTGAAGATGAGTTTGTGGGTGTTGTGGGAATTATGTGTAAAACATAAGGGTTAAAGGAGCTAAGCAATTGGTTCATTAATTGATATGAAAAATCCACCTGAAAAAACCATTTGAGATGATTTTTTTAGAAGCTTCAAATTTGAGCTTCTTAAAAATCTATATTTTAGCAGCCAAAAAAGGCATATCTATTAAATAAGCGTTTTTTATTTTATAGTCAAATACTTATTTTTCTTAAAAAAAGTTTTGTGATAGAAAAAAGTGCTTATTGACCTCCCAAAGACCCATCCAAATAGGCGCTGAGCCTCTGTTTGGTTAGGTTTATTCCAGTAGAGCATTTGTCAGTAGAGCTTTTTTCTGTAAATCTTTTATGAGAATAACTTTTCTAAGAAGCCAGTTGACTGTTTGACTGTCATTTAAAAAAGAGCTTCATACAATAGACTGTTTGGCAACATAAAGGTTGTGTTTGGCTAACAGCTTTTTAGCTGCTTTTTGACTGTTTGACTTAAATTAGTTGTTTGACACATATCAATAAGCTATTTATTTGTTTGGTTAGGAGCTGGTTGGGTTGGCTGATTCAACCCAACCAGCTATTTTTTCACCAGCTCCTTTACTGGAGCGTTTTAAGATAGCTGATTGAATTATGTCGGTATTGCCCCTCTTTACTCTCTGGTCTCTACTCTCGGTCTTTTCCATCTTCTTCTTAGTGTTTGACATATAGATTTCGAAGATTATGATCAAAGCTTTTGTTGATAATCCTAAGGTTTACATCTCGCTTTATCTTTCTCACACTCACCAAACATCCATAATCAGCTTCTAATCTTATGATCTTTTTGGGATTTAAGAATCTTATGTAAATAGGGCAAGAGAACTACACGCCTCATAAGAGAGCCAGCGGTGGCACGGGGGGGGAGCAGGCTTACCCACGACCACCGCCAACGGCAGAGCATTCCGAACAACGATGATCCCACGTGACCAGCAGGTCCACAAGACCTTCAACAACATCAAAATCACAATCCTCTGCGGCTTCGTTACCATCCTCATCCTACGTGGCACCATCAGCATTGGTAACCTCTCTAGCTCTGACGTTGACGCCTTCAACCAGAACCTCATCAAAGAGACCAACCGCATCCTCGCCGAGATCCGCTCCGATAAGGACCCCACCGATCCTGACGATGTGGATATTAACCCCAATTCAACTTACACTTTGGGACCTAAAATCGCCAACTGGGATTTCGAGCGCAACGTTTGACTTCGTCAAAACCCTGAGTTCCCTAGTCACTTCGCTAGTGGCAAACCTCGAATTTTGTTGCTTTTCGGTTCACCTCCCAACCCGTGTGATAACCCCATTGGAGATCACTATTTGCTGAAGACTGTGAAGAACAAGATAGACTATTGCAGGATTAATGGGAATGAGATTGTTTATAATATGGCTCATTTGGATAAGGAGTTAGCCGGGTATTGGGCAAAACTGCCTATGATTAGGAGATTGATGTTGTCACACCCTAAAGTCGAGTGGATATGGTGGATGGATAGCGATGCCATGTTTACTGATATGGTCTTTCAGATCCCATTGTCTAAATATAGTAAGCATAATTTGGTGATTCATGGGTATCCTGATTTGTTGTTCGATCAGAAATCG
>JAOSBP010000002.1:10210978-10248399 GCA_027563825.1 Erythroxylum mucronatum | reverse complement strand
AAAAAAAAAACACACCCAAAAACTATCGGGTTCGGGTCACTGGCGCAAGACTATCGGCGGTGTTGCGAGCTGGGACTAGGGTCTTCGACTCTTCGGTGTGCCGGCGACGAGGAGGACGATGACGAAGGAGGACCAGATCGGAGCAGATCCGAGGAGAGAGGACCGGAGGAGGGATGAGCAGATCTGAGGACGGCGACAACAGATCCGACGACGGCGAGACCAGCGGCGACGAGAGCGAGGACCGGAGGTGCAGATCCGAGGCGGGAGGCAGATCCCAGGAGGCCGGAGGAAGGAGGGAGGAGCAGCCGAGCAGATCCGAGATCCGACGACGGCGAGACCACAGGCACAGGGACGACTGGAGAAGCAGCGGCGACGAGAGGGAGGACGGAGGAGTAGCGGCGAGCCGACGACGACAGGGAGGACAAACCGAAGAAGAGAGAAGCAAAAAGTCGAGAGTGGACGGGCGTGGGTGACTGCGTGGGGGGGGGGGTAGATGTTTTAGGTTAAATTTTTTTTTTGCAATTTGGTCCCTGAAAATTTTAATTTTTACGAAATGAACCGGAAAATTCCGGAATTGTTGGTACCGGCCGGTACCAACCGAAATCCGCCGGTACCAACCGGAATTTTCGTCCGGAATTTTAGTAACCGTACCGGTACCGTTTTCCAACCGGTACGGTACGATACTCATAAGCCTGGTCAGAAGTGGGGTGCATGGGGAATTGGCGATTAACGTACGAGCAACACTCAGGCGTACCAACGTAAAAAATAAAACTTTTCTCGAAAGAACATTTCTTAACTAACTTGGAAAGTTCCATATCTTGAGCAGTAAAAGGTTGAAGAGGACATGATCATGCAAAAAGAACACTGGTGTATAGTTCCCTTTGTTTTGGTCGTACAAAAAATTGTCAAATTTTCATGCTTTATTGTATTTTACCAAGGAAAATATGGAAAAGAAGGTGTAATTAATTAGCTGAGGTGCCCACCAACCAACAATAACAGAAGTGAAAAAAGAGGTTTTGTTGATAAACCTCCACTGGGCAGGGGTAGGGGTTTGGGTTTACGGTATGGAAAGGGTGGGTGAGAGATGGGAAATCGGTTTGTGGTTGGTTTGATTGGTTTAGGGGTGAAGTTTTTGACGATCCCGATTCTCAAGCTTCCATTCCATGACCGCTTTTCCCGCTCTCCCGGTCGTGTGAGACAATCCTATATGTAAGCTCTCTCTCTCTCTCTCTCTCTCTCTCTCTCTCTCTGTATGTGTATGTGTGTGTGTCTCTCTTGAAGAGCTTCTATTGTCTCTCTCTTTCTCTCACCTTTGGCTGAATGTTCGAGCTGTCCCACATTTAAGACCCTTTGAACGATCAACTTTCAACTCGTCGTTTGATTTGCTCATTTGGGGTATGTGAGTTCTTTCTTGTTTTTTTGGAGATTTTCTCGCTTTTTTTTTCACACACGTTCCCATCTTTTACTCTTCAAAAGGTTAGGCATTTCCCTTTTCCGCGTTTATAAAAAAGAAAAAAAAAGGCAAAAAAGTATTGAGCAAAAATATTAAAAACCAAATCTTGGAAGTGGGAGTGTTTTCGACATTTTATTCTTTTTCTATCATTTCAATCTTAAGCTGTTTTAACTACATGGGTTTAGTGATCTTATGTTGGTTTTTTCAACGTTTTTGAAGTTTTTCTTGTCATGATTCTATGATCCTAAATTTCCTAAACTTCTTCCATCGAAAGCTTTTTCTGTTTTGGCCGTTCAAGAGTTCATATGGCATAACATTTCATTTCCCTCTCGTGTATTGATTCTATTGAAAAATCTGTGAGCTTTTGGTGACATTGATGCAAATTGATAAAAGGTGACAGCTTGCAACTTTTGGTATTACATACATGTTGGTGGAGGGTAGATTTTGTGGGGGGTTAATGGAGGTTATAAGGAGATCAAAGTAATAGGCTTTTACAATTCTGGAGGTTAAAATATCGATGTTGAATTGTGCAGGATGGGAAGGGTTAAGCTAAAGATCAAGAGATTGGAGAACACCAATGGCCGTCAAGCGACCTTTGCTAAAAGGAAGAATGGCATCATGAAGAAGGCTAATGAGTTGTCTATACTCTGTGACATAGATATTATCCTGCTCATGTTCTCACCAACTGGTAAACCATCATTATGCAAAGGGAAAAGAAGGTATTCTTCATTCATTCTTTCTTTTTTATTTGGAGTTTGAATACATGGAGTTGGTGAGCATTAGGGTTGCCTGACAATTTCATGTCTACTTTGTGGGTTTGGGCTTTTTCCTGGTTGAGGCATTTTCCTTGCATAAACATATAGAGCTACACGCCCTTCATTGTTTAGCTACAACACAATGGCTCTGAAAACAGATGAACAATCATATACTTCAGGTGTATAATCATATAGATATTGAGAATTGGCTGCTTCATTGCCAAGTACACATCATGTTTCCCTAGAGATAGTTGAGGGAGAAGGTGGATTGTGATTTATGAGGTGGTTGGTGTATAAAATTGGCCTTGACATGTGTTCTCAGAAAGCTATGATAATCATGCTTATCATTATCATGTCATGATCGTTGACATCATTAGGAGAAGAGATTTTCTAACATTTCATTCTCTTTCTGGTAATGTCAAGTAGCATCGAGGAAGTCATTGCGAAATTTGCTCAGTTGACACCTCAAGAAAGAGCAAAAAGGTACGTTGAAAATGTCTTCTCTTTTGTCCCTCGACTCGAATTAGTTAATTGTTCAAGGGTTAGAAAGCTTATTCCTTTTTCCTTAATTGGAGCAGGAAGCTAGAAAGCCTTGAAGTAAGTTCCTTCGTATGAGCCATGATCAGCGTAATATTTTTCCAGCTACTGCTTGGCTTCACTTGCTTCCCTGTCAATGTTCTTACTGCTTACATTATATTTTGTTCTTCTTTGAGGAGTCTAGGCGCTGAAGAAAACATTTAAGAAGTTGGACCATGATGTAAATATACCAGAATTTCTGGGTACAGGGTATGTCTTCTCCACTTATCATGTTTATCTCCAATTTTCTTTCGGACGGTTTACTAAGGTTTGTTGCCTTTGGTTGCATTGTTTCAGTTCTCAAACGATAGAGGTACGAAGTCGAACCAATTAACCTTATTAATTTAGACATCTGTGCTTTATGATTAAGATGATGACAGTTTTAGATGTTTGAAATTCCATGTAACAGGACCTCACCAACCAATCAACTTTGCTGCAGAGTCAACTCTCTGAAGCACAGCAGAGACTGAGGTGAGCATCTGCAAATTCTTTCATTAGAGCTGTTTCATTTATTAACGCATTGATCCTGTGAACAATATGTGGCTCCTGACTACTTTATACAACCTTTAACGTTGAGTTTTGCAGTTACTGGACTAATCCAGATAAGATAAATAGCATAGAACATCTGGAGCAACTTCAAAATTCACTCAGGAATTCACTTGACCAAATTCGAGCACATAAGGTATGCCTAAAAGTCCTTTGGTCAGTATTCTTATGCCTTCCCAAGTGTCAATTAAGTATAGCATTGGTTTCAGTAAAATAATTATCCAAAGACTTGTTAGGAAGTCTGAACAAGTTTTTGACATAATGAAGGCCAAAAGCAACAATTTTCACTTGGAAAAAAACGTATTGATGAGCATCTGTGGTGCTTTAAATTCTTCTTTTTTTCCTGCAACATATGATTTTACTTAATCCTCTTTACTGGTACTGTGCGCTTTCTTCTTCTTAACTTGATATCTTTTTTGCAGGAAAATTTAGGGAAACAGCAGCTTATGTCGTTAGAATGCAATAGCCAGGTAAGGAATGGCTTCCTTTTACTACAGCAGCCTTTTGTAGTTTCTTCTTGTCTCTCTGGAAGATGCTATCTAAATTACACGTCTTCAGTTCCAGAATGTGATGCACGTACCTTTCAGAATGAGTGCTGAGCAGCAGCTACCATCTACGCAATGGCTTCCTAGTAATGACAGTCAACATATTATGTTTGCAAAAGACCCAAATCTGCTTCCCCATAGGTGAGTCAAATTCAGGTGTAAGAGAAATGATTGCTTTATAGGATGCATTTTTATGAACCATCTTATTGTTATTATGATTTAGTAAGTGACAACAAGTGATGAAATGCATGTTAATTCTATTACCATGCATAGAAGTTCCAGATCATTAGAGTGACCTCGTTTTCTCTACAGGGATGTTGAGTGCTCTGTGAGTTCTTCCTTTGGGAGTTATTCTGGTTATTTCGGCACAGGAAAAAGTTCCGATTTATCAAATTCTGTCCACGAAAATGGCATGAATGGTCTGCTAAATGAGCTAAATGGAACTGCGTCCCTGAGACTGCAGATGCCTGGACCTTACTCGTATCTGCCGTATGGTCTTAATCTGTTGAATGATACAAAATACCAACCTGGAGCAGAGATTAATATACAAGAAAACCATTTGGATTATCAAGTTAATGGAAGCTTTGAAGCCCCTAAACCTGGATATGACACAGGCCCTAGTAGCTGGGCTTCAACATCAGGGCCTTGTCCTGTTACCATGTTTGATGAGCATCTATATTCCAGGGTAAGTGAACCTTAGTGTCCCCTAGCAACATTTTGCATGACAACCTACTTCGTGCAAGAATAAAAATACAGAGGGGATCTTTCCATTCTCCCTCTTGTTGAATGCACTTGCAGCCCCAACCCCCCAAGTTCTAAATTACTGTAGTTATAACTATGAAAATTAACTGATTCTTCGGAAAGGCAATTTCATTGAGGTCTTCTTAAAATCTAAAGATACACTTCCTTGCTTTCTATTGAATCAGCACAATTACCACTTCTTGCTTGCTTCTTTTTATGCCTGCTAGGTACAGAGGGATGCAGTGTACTGCGGTTACAATCTTGAAAACTTCCTAAAGCCCTTATAAACTTCCACTGGAAATTGTAATTAGATTGCATATCTGTCTAGAGGCATGCAGAAGTTATTTACACACAAAAAACAAAAGAAAAAAACCTCTTTGGAAATGATTTACTTCACTTGAAAAACAGATGATGTATCAGAATCAGATTGATTATTGCTCTTGTGGAATTTTTCCAGCTGATCAATTATGTTTTTGATATTTAATTACTTCTGTTCTGTTTGTACTTTGTAGGTGTAATGCACCAGCCTGCTTGGCATTAGGCGTTTTGTGGTGATATAAGGCTCTTCCGTGTCATAAAACCATCTTTACCCTTTCTTGCTGCGGCCCAACTGAGGGTGCAGCAGTGTTATCACTGTTTACAACCGATCAAGTTGCTGGAGTGCTTGGCAGCCATATTCATTTCATAATACAAGGCCTACCAAAAGAACCTTTTGAATAGGCAAATGGGGATTTTCCAGGAATGCAAATTTTAGAAGCTACCAATGACTAGTACTCTATTGTATAGGGCATAAGAGCAGCTTAGGAACGCCTTCTGTTCTATATGTTGGTTGTTCTGTAGGATGAAGAATGGTGCTGACAGCCACCCGATAAGGCACCACTTGTGTGATGTTATAAAATTTTCTGTACACAAAACTAATATGTAGCAGTAGGGCTATGCTGAGTTATATACTCAAGATCTCTGGTGGAGACAGACTACTTCCTCTCTGTTGTCCTGAGCTGTATATTAAAACTTATATTAATGTCTATGCATATAAATCAAATTTAATAGTTCCAGTGCATCACTTAGTGTAAAGTTTGTACTAGAGTATAGATTCTGATGGAAGAAGAAGCTTTATCCTTTCCTCTCATTAAGCTACTAGGAAGAAAGAACTTTATGCCACCCTTACACAGAATGAATTTGACAAAGCTAACTGTCAAGAGCTTGGACGTGAAATATTCAATGTAAAGAACCCAGCTCAGCTAGATTCTGATAACCATTGTTTGGATATGACAGGAGAAAAGTACAATACAGGTTTAGTCCATTTATAAGACAGTAATAACAACAGGTAATCTGAAATTTCCATTTCCATGCAAATTATGGGGATTTGCCAATGTCAAAGAGAAGATTATGATAAGACAGAAAGCAAGAGGCAGACATGGAGGTTTAAGATTAACAGACACGTAAAGAAAAGATTTTTGCTTGTGGCCACAAGTTGTCTTTTCCTTTCGCGGCGTTGGACTGAAAGCAATCTTCTTTTTCTCTTGGCGTGGAAAACTGGTTTACGCGTCTTCATTGCAGGATAACTAATGAACGGTTCATTTTGGTGGTGTTGCTCAACTGGGATGTCGGCCTATCTTAAGTACACAGTATATAAGAATAATTTAAACTTAATTTAAATTAATAATTTTAAAAATCATAATAAATTATTAGTTTTAATTTTCAAAGAAAATTTATTATCTTATACTTCAGTTAAAAAATAATTACAAAATACACATAATATAAATAACATACTCGAATTAAATTAATAATTTAAGAAAATTATAATAAATTTTAATTTTAATTTTTATAAAAATCTTCTCTCTTAAATTTTGGCTAAAAAATAATGATAAAAATATATGGTATCAACATCATTCGTGAATTAATCAAACCATCATCATCATCATCATACTCCAAAGTCCTGTAATGAAGTGGAGTTTGAGGAGGTCTGATAGTACACAGCCTTACCTCTACATAGTAGAGAGGCTGTTTCCAATAGACCCTATATGCAGATGTAACAATAAAATAGCGATGCAGGTTAAAGAGTAAATAAGTAAAACTGGCACGTTAAAATATCATGTAAATAAAATAATAATAAGAATAAGAAAACTAATAATAATAAGAAAAATCAATAAATAATTAAATAATATGAATCAAATATAGTTATCAAACTCAGCTCTTAAGTCTAATATGAATCAATTAAACTCAACCAAAATTAATAATTTAAGAAAATTATAATAAATTATTAATTTAAAATTTTCCCCAAAAAAACTTCTCTTAAACTTCAGTTAAATATATGATAAATATATGCGACATGAACATTACAAATGAACTAATCAAATATTGCTGACATGATAATCCAAATTAGCTCTTAAATCAGACGTAAGTCAATTAAAATAAAAATAAATTAATAATTTAAGAAATTTATAATAAATTATTTAATAGATGTAATAAATTATTTAATTATTCCACGTATAATATTTTGTAGGTTTTTTTAAGTAAAGTCTAAAATAATTTTTTAAAAAATTAAAATTATTTGAAGATTTTTCAAATTTTCTTAAATTATAATAGAATTCCATGTTTTTGTGTTTGATATTTTTTAAAAGTTGGACAATAATTAATTGCATTTTTAACGAGTTTAATAACTTATCAATCAAGTTACGTAAATTTGATTTAGATAAAGATAATAAAATGGCCTAATAAATGATATATATTGATGGCTAAAGTTCGGGAGGAAAATATATCTCAATTAGTATGGATTGGATCTATATCAAACCTATGATAGGGAAGCCTAATATGGATGCTATATACAGAAACTAAGATCTCCTGTAGTTACTTAAGTAATTCGTGAATATCTGAATTCTCCGACCCGTTAAAAGCAGTATAATTTTAAAAAATTGTAGAAAGACTTTAACTCTTTCGGGTGAACAGATTCCACGGCGATGAATTTGAGCTCATTTCAGTCTCGAAAAGCTTGTTTAAAGTCATAAAACTAAAACTAGGTATTTTTTATATTCATTAGTTTATTTCTCTGCCATAATCAATGATGTTAGCACCGACGGAGTTACATAAAGCTACATGGGTGTATTGGCCCCCCAAAATTTTTTTAAAAAAATTATTTTTAATATATAGCCCCTAAAATTTAAAAAAAATATTTAAATCTTCCTATATTAAATTTATAACTCTGTCACTAAATATTACCTCGGGTATTGAAGGGGAAAAGGAAAAGAAAAGTACTAAATGGGGCAGAAGACAGCAGAAGAATGTTAAAACAATGTATTTAAGTTCTACACCTGAAAGGGAGTGTTGTGCAGTGCATTAAGTAACTTCGACAGTTCAGCATGCAAAAGTATTACTGGCAACCATGTGGTTACGCTGTCCCCTTATCTGTTTCATCCCACTTTACACAAACTAACAAGTACTCAAGCATTCACTTTAAACAGAGCTGGGCTGGTTTCTCTAATTTTTTTAAAATATAAAATATAATTTTTTTTTTAATTGAGTCTGAATTTGGATCTGCATGAGACCTAATTTTTTTAAACATAATGATATCGTTTTACTTAAAAAAGTTAAGTCTCAAACCGATCCCAGTGTAATAAGTTGTTATTTAAGGTATTATCTAATTAATAACTACGATTAATAATGAAATGAATTATATAAGATCCTAGAACATATGATCTATCGATTAAGTATGCTATGGCCAGTGTTATAAAAAACGAACAGAAAGTTAAACCGATAAGACAAGAGGCTTAAGGTTTAAAAAGTTTAATTTGTATTACATTGTTATAAAACCAATTAAAGATTGAATAAAATTAAACAATTTAAAACATAATTAAAAGATAGTACATTTATTCATCGAATAATTTGAAACCTAATTAAAAAAATTATTAAGTAAAAATTTATTAATTTATTTTAAAACGAATTAGTTTTTAATAACAAGAGTTCTTAAAATAAATCGAATCTAAAAGTAAAAAACTGAACTGATAAATTGAAAAGTTCAAAGTTTTTATAATTAAACCGATCGAATCCGTTAAATTTTTAGTTATTAATTATGGTTTTGTGCTTAATTTAGAAAACAATATAATTTCATCTCTGCCAACTTTTTTTTAAATAAATACAAAATTGGGGTTTTTCTAACATTAAAACTGCAAGTGCACGGGCATAATGGTGGAAGTTCGGACATGGAAGCACAGCCTTGGATATTTTTATATAGAATTTGTCAGTGTGCAGGGTCATTGCCTGCTGTTGATTAGGACAGACGAGGGGATTCAGCGCAACGAGCGGGAATGGCACATGGTGGGCCCAACGTGTCCGACGTGCCGTATTTTGGTTTCTTAAATTAATATTTCTTTTTTCCAAGACGACAAAAAAAATTAAAAAGAGCGCCAAAAAGTTCAATGTACTGAATGAAGTTACTCTCTTTACCATTTAAAATTATCTCTTTAACATGTAAAAAGGTAAAATATCTAGATTTTTTATAATTTTAAAAATATTATTTTTAAAATTCTTAAAAATCTGTTTTTGATTTTGTTTTTTAAAAATTCATTATCTTAGATTTTTATTAAAAATAACGACAAACCGCATATAATATGAATATTGGACTTAAATAAATTAAATATTACGATAACGTAACCCAGTTTTTAAATCTGATTTGAATTAATTAAATTAAGCTTAAATTAATAATTTGAATCGAATTTAATTAGTTAGTTCGAATTCAAGAGTTGAATTGAATTGTCGTGTAACTAACATTTAATTAATTTATATGTAATGTTCATACTATATGTGTTTGGTTATAATTTTTAAAAATTTGAGAATAAAAAAAGCATTTCAATTGATTAAAAAGGGCTTCTTAATTTAAATTTAACGTGATTTTAGATATTAAAGATTCTTGAATTATTTAATTTTAAATATTTAAACATTGAATTAATTATTTGATTTAATAATTTAAACACAAAACTTAATTTAAATTTATGCATGGATCACCTAAAAGAGAAGGATATTTTCATTAAAAAAATTTGCACGGGTCATAGCAATTGAATTTGGATGAATAAGTTTTTTTTTAAACAGAGAAATTCAAAGTCGTTATCATTTGGATATGCACGAGTAAATTTCTGAATTGACGAAATAGTCTGTAAATCACATCAACTGCACTAAACAAGTCCTGTACGACAGGTTTAATTGAAAGAACGTAAGTAAAAGGATTCGAAAACTGGACCTTTTGATTTCATACTCCCCATTTCACCAACTCGACCACAGCGAATAAATAATAAGTTTGTAAAGAGATAAAAACTTGAAGTTTATGATATATGATTGTTCACGTGAAACCATTATCTTACTACTCTTTTATAAAGAGTAGTACTAGAATAGTCAGGGATAAGTTTGCATGTTACTAGACAGAGTGTTGTTGTTTAAACTTTTGAGTTTAGGTTTTGTTTATTAATAGAAAGTTAAAAGATGAGAGAATTGACAGAACAAGAACCAACGAACCGTCCATTTGTTATCTTCACCTTATTCCAGGGCCACCCATTTATCTGCAGAATCCTTAAATCTTACAAGGTAGTTTGTTGGAAGATTTTACAAGTGATTTTCTTATTTTTGTATGTTATTGTTATCAGATTCTATGGTCACGTTTAGGCTGACATGAATCTTCAGGCAATCTTTGCAGAATGAGACTGAAATGCAAAGGGACAAGTAGTAGGACACGGACGTGAAATGTCTGTCTTGACGTTTCATTTTGATCCTCAAAACAAAAGTAGGACCTGACACTTCTTCTTCTTCAACTTCTCTAAACAAATTTGAAACCAACTTCTGTTCTTTATGTTCCTAATCCAGTTCTGTATCGATTGCTGCAATGGAGTGAGGGTGTGCAGAGAACAAAAACAATGGAAAAGTGATAAGCAACACTCGCTACTTTCCATTACTAGTAGGAAGTGAACATTTACACTTCTGTCTAATGTAGTTTAGACATAGTACATAAGTTACTAAAACATTACATTTCACGACCTCACAAGCAGTAAAACAGCTTCTTCAAGATTTGCCTTCCAAAAACAAAATTTAAAAAAGACAGACACTCAAATCGACGGTGGTGGCGGGTGGTAAAAGTGTTCCACCTCTGCCACGTCTCTCCTGCTCTTTGACATAAAAGTGCAGAAAAAAAAAGAAACCTCCATGAATAAGACTCTCTCGGGTTACACAATTACCTCAAAACGAGAAATGGCTATTTAAAATAAGCCCATCTCGTTTTGACTCAACCAGAGACTCAAGATTGACCCAACTCAGATGCTGTATAAGCGACACTAATGCTAATCATCATAATATACACTTAATGACTTAAGTATAAATATAGTATTAAGGCACTAAAACACTATGCTATATCCTTGACTTGAATGTGGAGGAAGGCAGGTAGGGTTGGTGGCATTGTCCTTAGCGGAATTGAGCACCAGAGTAGGTCTGGCCAAAGGACCAACCGGAAGGTGCAACATTGTAGGAGACCACAGTACGACCGTCGCTGGTTGTGACTTTAAATGAGAGGCTCTGTCCATTGAGGTAGCTGTTGCTTTGCCAGTTTTGGCCCCAGTTTCTGGACATTGATTGCCAACCGGTCCTCGACCCTTTGATAGCCACTGCATGAACATCACCGGCACCACCAACGTTGGTGATAAGGACGAGGTTAAAGTAGGAGTGTCCATTGATTGTGAACCTTATGCCTCCTCTCTTCCTGCATGGTACCCTACAAAAAAAACCAACCCCAACCACAGGAATTAGATGACATTAATTTGAAGGTCACATTTTTTTACAAGAGTCCGGGGAGAGCTGAAACTGAAAGATTCAGTTCAGGTTACAGAACACACCTTCTGTAAGCTACAGGCACAATTCCGGCTTTGTACTGAGCAATGTGTTGGAACACGGGCTGAGAAAGGTCAAAATGGTGCAGAGGAGGGTTGCACCAGCCTCCTCCATTGTTGGGGAGCGCATTGTTTGGTGGGCAAAAGTTGGTGGCTGTGACCGTAATGGAACCAGGAAGACACCATTGACGATCACTCACACACCTAATCTCGAAGCAAGCTCCACAACTGAGCCCACTGTTGAACAGAGCAGTACTCAACGCTGCAGTATTTGTTCCATAGCCTTGGCTGTAGAGGTTTCCATAGCCACAAGCTCCACCTGCATGAACCAGATTCACAAATTGTTAAACGGATTTTCTCTAAAAGAAACAAACTTTTTGTGTTTAAAATCCTTCATTGTTATAATGTAACCATACCCATTGTCCCTGAGGCATCACCGCCTCCATAGAAGGTTGCATGAGCATTAATCCACCCTCCTCCACCACCATAAGCATTAGCAGAGGACAACATTGCAAGAAAACCCACCAAAAGCATCCCAAGAAAAGCCATTTTACTGCACAAAAGTGAGACCCAATTCAGCATTTTTGAAAAAGAATGCCGGACACTAGCGAAAGTAAAGCAAAGCAAAGGGAGGGAAAACGCTTACAATTGAACAAGCTTTAAGAGGGAACAGAGCAAGAGCTGTAAAGAGAAAATGAGAGAGAGGTGGGTGGAGCTAACTGGAGGGACGTCGGCTAATTTATAGAAATTTGGGCAGAGTGGCTCAGGGACTGTGTGACACAATCGAAAAGGTCACAACTCACAACAGACTAACTAATTCACACACGCATTCGGTTTAAACAGTTGGGGACCATAAACCGCTGTGGAGAAACAAAAGTAGGTTCTGTAATAAAGAGCCAAAAATTAAAAACAAAAAGAACACTGTTCTCTAAAAGTTGTTTTTTCTTTTAAAATTATTATTTTTTTGGCTCTAAAAATTGAAAACCTGTGGCGACCTTCTGGTTTTTTGTATTTTATTTATACACCCGGTATGAATATCTATCGTAAGCAAGATTTAGAGAGGTTAGTAGTACACAATTTTATCGGCTCTAATTAAATATTATTTTCTAATATCTAAAATTATTTTATAATATTAAAAACTAAAAAAATCTTAGTCAGTATAACAATACAAATTATATATGTTTTTACATTAGAATAAACAGATTAATAAGGCTGAATATAATTGATAACCCTCCTTCCACCATTTCAAAATAGGAAGTCTTGTATAATGAAATTTACCCAGGTCTAATAAATAGATAGATGTTTAAGATGAGGATTTTTAAATTTTAAAAAAAATTCATTTTCTTAAATTTTGGTTAAAAAATAAAGACAAAATACAAACAGTAAGAACATTAGCCATTGTGAGAAGTGCCTAACTCACCCCCAAAAGCTAGCTCAAGAGGAGGAGGTTTGCACATTGTTATAAATTCTTGAATGCCTTTATAATTGTCCGATGTGGGATTCTTGACACACCCCCCTCAGTCCAGAGCAGGACTGGACATCTGATGGACATATTGAGCAAAGGGACATAATCGGACATCGCTCCAAACTATCGAAACAAACTGACTCTGATATCATGGTAGAATTGCCTAACTCACCCCAAAAAGCTAGCTCAAGAGGAGGAGGTTTGCAAATTATTATAAATTCTTGAATGCTTTTATAATTATCCGATGTGGGATTCCTGACAGCCATCAATTAATTAAATGTCACTAATATTATAAACTAACTCAGCTTTTAAACTCGACATAAATTAATTAAATTCGACTTAAATTAATAATTTAAGATAATTTTAATAAATTATTACTTTGAGTCAAATTTAATTAAATCAATTCAAGAATAAGAGTTGAGTTAAATTGTCTTATAAATAATATTTAATTATTTTATGTCTAATATTCATATTATATATATATTTTGTTGTTATTTTTAACAAAAATTAATGTAATATTCAACTACAAAATCGATGAGGTCAACTCTTGTGTGCTCTCTTCTCCGATCTCTAGCACATGGATGTAGGCAGCATATGCTGATATTATCATATGGGGCTCTTTAAGTCTAATGCCATTGCTTTACAGCCGTTAAGTAAGACTTGTAAAAGAGAGCACAGTAGTTCTATTAAATTCTGCATCTGTTAACGAATTGAATGAACATTTTTGACTTCAAACCCTTCTCCCTCCTGAAGTTCATTCCATCCTGTCATCTTCAACAACTTCAAAATTGAATACAACCCTTTCTCTTTTTTCTTCAGATATAAATTCCTTGTTCCTCCATTTTTTCCACCGCAATGGGACCCAAGTTCCTTGGACGGTCCATATGCAACTAAGCAAGCATTGACTCCGAATGATACGTTCCGACATTTTGATGAAACAAGAAAGTTGTGCATGACATGATATATACAATTGATGTTCATTGTCTAATAAATTTTTTAAATCTATTACTAATATAATCTTCCTTATTTTGACGAATTAATCATAAGAATTTAAAGTAATTACCTTTAAAAAATTGAATAACTTTAATTAATCAAATAGGTTTTGAACCCATGTTTTAAAAATCGACCAACAAGGCAAGAGATTTTATTAAATGATCGTTTCACCACGATAGCTTAAGCCCTCAAGTGAAAGATTTTTCGGCTTGAAACTTGCACAGGCTCATTCTACCTTGTGCTAAATAATTGGTAGATGGTAGGATCTGAGCTCACGACTACATGGTCACAAAGACTCTGATACCATGTTAAATGACCGTTTCACCACAATAGCTTAAGCTGTTGTGTGATGCCAACTTAATTAATTTTATATAATCACTAACAGATTTAAGGCTCAAAAGGTTCAATCGGTATTAAACCGTTATAAAATCGGTTAAAGATTAAGTAAAATTAAAAAGTTTAAAGTATGATTGAAAGAGATTTTTCTTATCTATCGAAAAATTTGAAATTTAATTTAAAAATATTATTAAATAAATTTATTTTAATTCATAAGAATTTTTTAATTTTTAATTAACAACAAAAGCTATTAAAATAAATCTTTAACGATTCAAAATTTTTAAGATTTATGTTGAATGCACTTTTGTTTTTTCCAACCACCATTAGGGCATCGTTCACATGGCTACCAAACTTTTATTTATCGGTAAAGCTCCTCCGTTGTAGAATAAATCCATTCACGATGTCTTTACCTTTCTTTTGGAGAGGGACACGTTATGGAGTATCCAGTTAGGTTAACCTAAACGAATGCTTTATAAACTTGTAGATCAATGATCAACTGAATAAGTAAAACGTAAAGCAAGAAGTTGGTGTGGAAGACGAAGATCCCATGGCTTTTTATATAAAAGTAGTAAACTAAGCACTATGTTAAAGCTTGTTTAACGCGGTTGCTAGTCTAGTCTAGCTGGATTTGTACATGAAAGTTACGTTACGATACATGGAATTCATTAATCAAGATAAGATTTGCATGGCCAGCTATGAAATCGGATTCTGATGCTGACTGACGTAAAAATTGGACCGCAATTCACGGAAATTAGCGTATCAAATCGACTCGATTAGTAGGAAGTGTATGGTATACCAAAAACGAGTACGTAATCCTGGTGGTTCAAGCTTTTTATCTCCATCCTTACCTTTTCGCAAGCATCTATACGTGAAATGGAACCCTTGAGGATAAAGCCTGGACTAGGATAAGATGCTCAAGCGAATCCCTGCAGGCACCGCTTCCCATAGGGTCAAAATCATTCACTAGTATGAACGTTCAACAAATGGTCAAATACAATCAAACCCCACCCCTTGAAACCCCAAACCCGAAAGGAGCTGGTTTGGTTAAGAAAGCAGGCGGTCGTCTTTGACCTATCCTTTGTTTGTCTTGTTAGAGAAAGGTAAAGAAAAAGTGTGATTGAAAGAAAAATTCCTGAGGTAGGAAGGCTATTCAATTTGGGTGGTTGAAAGCGACATAAGAGAAACTTACCTTAGCTTTCTAACGGTCGCTGTGGCGGTGGAGCGGCCGCACATGCTTGATCTTTGGCTCTTTTCTGAGCGTTCAGAAACCCTACTTTGGCTTCTACCCATATATTATTTATAATTCATCAAATGCCAGATTCTAAGCATACAGATGAAAATGACTTCACAACTGGACATGGAAATTTTGTAACAGAGGGAGAAATTACACTGCTCTTTCTTTGTGCTCTAAAATGAACCTATCATTTAGAAGCAAATTCAAAGATCAATAAAACTATCAAAATCAATATAAAAATCTATCAAAATATTTTTCTTAAACATTATTTACTTGAGGATGCGACTATATTAAATTAAAGTCTTGTTAATATAATGTGATACAATACTCATTTAACCTTTCTCTGCTTCCAGTTTAATATAAAGTTTCTAATAATTGTGTTAAGACCCAGATAAGTAGATGCTACTAGAAACATAATATAAGGATCAATCAATAATTAAATAAATTACAAATAACTATTAATAACTTAAGATTGTAAATAAAACAATTATTGGACTTTATAAATAATATAAAATATGAAATAAAAAATCATAGGAATATGAAATTTCTCAAAAAAAATTACTTAAATTAAAAAAATAGTATCAAAATCTCATAACACTAAAATTAAAGAAAATATTGTCAATATCTTGCTAAAATATGAAAATTCTCACTAGAAATGCAATATAATCTAAAAAATGTTGATAAAATCATGGAATCTAACCATTAGTCCTTTAATTAACAAAATTTATTTACTTAGTTAAATAAAATTACATGATAGGTATGATTAAAGCAATATATACACATAAATCATAGAACTTTATTGAGAAAATATCAACCATAAATTATAACTACAATCGATTTTTTAAATGTTAATCAATTAGGTAAAAAGAGTTCTTCTAATGTAAGATAATTAATTAATAGTAATTAATTTAAATAGATTTAAGGAGCACAAAGAGATAAACAATTTGAAGTAATTCAATACTTCCAATTGTAGGTCTTTATTAGGATAGTAATAACTTCAACCTATTTAAATTAATTTTCTTTAATAAGATTCAAATTTTCTATTACAATTTTCTCAAGCATTAATAAGTATATATAGTGATTATTTCTTTCTAGAAATTGTTACCTAAGAGATACTTTACTCTTGGAAATTCTACAATAATATTCTTATTTATGATTATTAATTTTTTTCATATGCTATTGTCTCTTATATATTAGTTATACAAATTAAAACTTCAAAGAACAATATTTTAAATGGATTCAATTATTCTTTCTCTTTTTGAACCCTTTGTATGTCATTTTGAGGTTCTTCTATCTACATGCTTCATCAAATATGTTTATTTAAGCTCCTAATGGGGTTTATTATATTTTTAAATAGAAGTAAACCCTTATAACTTTTGGAAGAAGATTTTTCTTGGTCAAGAAAAAGGAAGTTTTGATGTTAAAAAAAAGGAAGTTAATATAGGTACAAAATTTTCTCCTAGGATTTGTATTCTTCCTCTAAATTTCATAACTCAATATCAAGATGATTAGAATTGTGTCGTTGTTTTAAATTAGTGGTATTAGTTTCATGAAAAAAATTTACTTTGTCCAAATTTTCATATTTAATCCACTTTTTGACAATATTGAAAAATTAAAACCTTATATAAGTTTCAATTCAATTATTTATATAAAAAACCATATTATTAGTATCAAAATCATTTCATAAAATTAAAATATAATAGTAAAATTTGCTTAATTCTATCAAACTATATGGACTGATAGGGATGAACCCATCACATAGAATAATTACTCCTACCAAGTCAAGATAAAATATAAAGTAATTAAAGTAAAGCTAGTTAAATCAAACTTTAAAATAAAAAATTCTAACGAATTGCTACATTATGTCACAAAATAAAATTCTCTTAATAACATGATGGTCCAAAATATCACGAGGCAAATGTCTAATTGGTTAGGTTTTGGAAGTTTATAGTTGTTGATATTCTAGAGATAATTAGTTGATATGTTGGAGATAATTAGTTAGATTAAGGCTAGAAATTAGTGACTAAATTAATAGAATTTTATTGCTTAAAAAATAAATGGATTCTCCTTAATTTATTAAGGTGATTAGGTTGTACTTTCTTATGTATTCTCTATACTATTCACAAAAGATCAAGAAAGAATTACTTTTTCCTCTAACTTTTTTCATGGTATCAAGGTTATAACTCTTTTACAATTATTTTATTCAAATCAATCTTAATTATTCTATCATCTGGTGATGACTATTGAGGGGAGAAACTCCTCATCCTTTTACAATGACGTCAACAATTTGACTGTAATTAATCTCGATGTTACAACGAGAAATGCACAATGCAACGATGACCTTCTTGGCTCGAATATGTAATTTCAATTAGTGAACAATACGTTGGAGAGACAAAATGACTTTGAATAGGTGAAAATAATAAAATTGGCCATTCATAAAATGAAAAAAAAAAGACAAGAAAATTTGGCCATTTAATTGAAGTGATAAAAAAGTGATTTTAAATGATCTAAATATGGCTACATGGATGTCTAAAAATTTTCTCATCATAGCATGGTTAATTAATTAAATGGAACATGTAATTAGAAAACCACATATGCTTCTGCCAAATAACTAAAGATTTATGGCGTGTAGTTAGAGGGATGTATTTGGATATTAAGAATTCTTCTCAAAATTTCAAACTAAAAATGAACTTGTGGAAAGCTAAGCAAGGAGACTGCAATATTACTTTAGTTTATAACAAACTTGCAATCATATGGTAGGAATTAAACCTATGTTATGAAGATGATTGGATATTGTTTGAATCATAGTGTTTGACAAAAAAAAAGAGAAGAAAATAATAGGGTTTATATTTTTCATGTAGGATCAAATCAAGAATTGAATGAAGTCAGAGGTTATGTTTTGAGAACAAAGCCACTGCCCTCAATCAAAGAGGTCTTCTTGAAGTAAGGAGAGAGGATATGAGGCAAAAAAATTATGATTGGAAAATTTAGATTAAAGGTTGAAGGTTTTACACTTGTATCTAAAAGAACAAAGGCTAAGGGATGAAGGAAACTTAACACAAAGCCTTAGTTTAATCGTTGTAAATGTGATTCACATATACAGGACAACAAATTGAAAAATCCATAAAACCCAAAAATTAGAAGAAAAATAATTTGGGTATAACCATACCTCTTAAACCAACACCATTGAATTCATGCTTGAAGCATCTTCTAGCACGTAGCTATTCACAAAGGAAAAAAATTGAGCAAATCTATAAATTTCTTCCATCTCAAAAATTCTCTAGTTAAAATCCTTCTTGTTTTTTGGATAATTGAATCTAGGGGCAATAGATCATATCACAGGGTCAAAAAATTATTTTCTTCCAACAATCCTTGTTTAAGAAATTAAATTTTCAATATAGTGTATGGCTTCTTCTCAATAGTGGTTGGGAATGGATCAATTATTATTTCCCCTGATCTTACACTTTATAATGTTCTTCATACTCCTATATTATATTGTAACCTGTTATGAACTAGTAAAATAACTATTGATAAATTTTCGAACTAATTTTTCTTCATCTAATTGTCAATTTTAGGATTTAAACACAAGGAAGATGATTAGCAATGTTATACAAGTTAGAAGTCTCAATTTGTTCAAAGATAGATATGACTCAAATAAGCAATCCCAAAAAAAATTGTCTCAATTTTATTTCAATTCTTAGTAAGACTAAAATTTTTTAAAGACATTTTAGATGTAGACATCCAAGTTTTGCATTATATAAGACATTTATTTCTAAAATTTTTTATAAATAAAGATCTATTTTATTTCAATGTAAAATTTGTCAAAGTGATAAACATCATCAAAATTCTTTCTTAGCATAATCTTATAAGACCACAAAACTCTACATTATGATCCATAGTAATATTTGAGGTCATTCAAGAATAGAAAATATCAAAAAACTATGGTTCATAACTTTTATTACTAACCATATTAGAATTACTGGGGTATTTTTAGTTAATGAGAAATAAAATGTTGAGAGTGTATTTAAAGAATTTTATAAAATGAACAAACCAGAGTTTCAAACTAAGAATCAATTTTTAAAAAGTGATTACAAAAAAGAATATTTCAACAGAATTTAAGGAATTTTTTATTGGAAAAGGTATTATTCATTAAAGCTCATGCATTGACACCTATAACAAAATAGAATAGCCAAGAGGAAAAATAAACATCCATTACAAATCACAACATCTTTAATGTTTTTAACTAATACTTTTACATACTTATATGATGATGATATCCTGGCAGCTACATATTTGATCAAAAAGATTCCTTTAAAAGTTTACAAATTTCAAACCTTTCCTAATTATTTAATAAATATTTTCCTTCCCTTTATTTATCTCATGATCTTCCACTTAAAGTGTTTGGGTGTACTATATTTGTTTATATTCATGATAATAATCGAGAAAAACTTGATCCTATAGCACAAAAATGTTTTTTAGCCTTCCACTTAAAAAGGGTAAAAATGCTTTGACTCAATATCCAAGAGATCTTTTTTTATAAATATCATTTTTTAAAAGATAAATCTTTTTTTCCTAACCTTATCTTTAGGGGAGACATCTAGTGAAGATTCTTTTTTTATTGATAATAATGTGGATATTTTCTATAATCCTAGTTCATAAGCTCACAATGTCTCAAATAATGAAAATATGATCCATCTTCGTCGCCTTTACAAATTCAATTTCAGGAAAAGAATGAAATGTGTGTGATGCAAGATGGATATTGTATTAAAAGGAAATTTTTCTTGAGAAAATATCCAAAATGATAGAAAATAACAAATAACTTATAGCATACTTAAAAAATAATACGAAGACAAATCCAAAAATTGAAGACCAATGTAAATCTCAATCTAAGGCTATTCCTATTGAGTTAGTGCCTCTTGAACTAATATATGTTCCCTAGTTAGATGAAAAAATTAGATTTATCTATTACTCTTAGAAAGTTTTTAAAACTTGTACTAACTATCCTTTGTATAACTTTTTATTTTATTAAAGTTTGTTTGAATCATTCCAGGTGTTCACTTCTAAGTTGTCTAGTATTTCCATTCCTACGAATATACCTAAGGGTCTACATATTCCTAAGTGAAGGGATACGATTTTGGAGGAGATGAGAGCTCTGGAAAAGAATAGAATATAGGGGAAAAATAGATCTTCTTAAGGAAAAACACTGGTTAGATGTAAATAGCATTCATCATGAAGTATAATTCTAATGGATCACTTGAAAGAGATAAGGCATACCTGGTTAGTAAAGGTTTTACTCAAATCTATGGTGATGAATATTCATAAACTTTTTCACTTATAGCTAAGTTGAATACTATGAGAGTGTTGCTTTCCATTACAGTTATTCTGGAGTGGTCTCTATATAAGCTAAATGCAAAAAAATTTCTTCCTAAATAGAGACACTCCCAAGATTCAATGAAAGTTTTGAGAAAAGGATATACAACTTTAAAAAATATTTATATAGGTTAAAATAATTACCAAAGGGCTGGTTTGATAGATTTGTAAGATTTGTGAAGTCTCATGGTTTCCTACATAGGTAGGCTGACTATGTTAAAAACTTTTGTAGAAAGGACAATTATAAGTCTAATTATGTATTTAGACACATTATTTTCAGTGATGATGATATGAGAAAATGGAGGATTTGAAAAATAATCTTTTAAATAAATTTTAATCAAATATTTGGGGAGTCTTAAATGCTTCACTAGAATATAATTTGCTAGATCTAAGAAGGATATAGTAGTCACCCAATGGAAGATGTCTTAGATCTTCTAGGAGAAACTAGGATGGGGAAGATGTTAACCATCAGATACTCTTATAGAATTTAACTAAAAGCTTGGTGAAATTAAGGAAGGAATTCCAATGGATACAAAACAATAATAATAACTAGTGGAAAAGCTAATCTATTTATCCTATACTCGAGCATATATTTCTTTTGTTGTTAATAGCTAGTTTATGCGTACTCCCTATGCAGAACACTTAGAAGCAGTGCACATAGTCTTAAATGCTTAAAGGAAAATCTAGGGAAAAGATTTATTCTTTAAGAAAAGTAATATCAAAGAGTTGAAGTTTACACTGATATAGATTGGGCAGGGCTTATTAGTGACAGAAGGTCTACTTTTAAGTATTGCTCCTTTTTGTGGAGAAATCTAGTAACTTAAAAGAGTAAAAAAAATAAAATATGGTGACCAAAAGAGGTATAGAGGCACAACACGGGGTAATGGCTCAAGATATTTATGAAATAATATGGCTTAAAAGAGTAATAAAAGAACTTAATAGACCAATAGAGCTCCCAATGAAGTTATTATATGATAATAAAGCAACTATCAGTATTGTCTATAACGTAGCTCAACATGATGGATGAAACTTGTGGAAATTGACATGCATTTTATAAAAGAGAAAAACTCATTTTCATACCATTTGTACCTACAATATAACAAGTTGTTGATGTCTTTACTAAAGGGCTACTAAGGTAGAATTTGAGTTTTTTGTAAGCAAATTACACATGATCAATATATATGCATTAATTTGAGGGGGAGTGTTGAAACTCTAAATATAATTAGCTAATATTCTGAAGATAATTGGTTGATATTATAGAGATATTAGTTGGTTTAAGGCTATAAATTAGTGGTTGAAATAATGGAATTTTATTTGTTAGAGAATAAATGGATTCTCCTTGATTTAAATAGGTGACTTAGACTTTCCTATATACTTGTTGTACCATTCATAGAAAAATCAAGAAAGATTTACTTTGTCCTCCGATTTTCGTCAATAGTATTTGACTAATTAAATCATTTCTCTCTTCTTTTTCTCTCTCTTCTCTTTCTATATTCAAAATTTTCTCTTTAGGAAAATTATTTCGGTGGGATTGTTCTTATCCAAATATTTGTCTAGTTTATTTATAGTTCGAGCAAGGCCTCCTCCGTCCTAGATTCAATCACCAATTTGGACTTGACTTTTTAATAGTAACCTCTTAACCTCCATTGTCTTCTTCCTCTCCTAACCTCGTCATTTCTACTTTGTCTCCACTAATTCCTTTTCTCTTCCTCTTCTTTCTACCACCCCAATCCTGTTAATTTCTCCTCAATTAACTAGCTATTGACTCTACTTCTTGATGCTTTTTTCCTCTCTACCTCCTTCCTTTCTCTTTAAGCACCCTTGGTCTAATGTTATATAGGACAATTCTCCATTTGAGATTCTGAGATACATTCCTCCCTCTATCTATGATGGATTACATGTAATTACACTATTTATAACGGTTTTTAAATCAGATGCCTCTAAGAGATTTTCCACTTTAGTAAGTTTTTCATTAAAAAAAGGCATACTTTCTTGTTAGTTCAAAATAGGCCATGTTGAATTGGAGCAAATATGGTATAGAAAACTTTTAGTGGAAACGTTTTACTTCAATTTGAAGATTAAGGTAAATTTGATTAAGAATTTGGAAATAAGGCCATAGCATTTAAGAGGAACACCTTTCTTCTTGCAAAAACATGATCCTTTATTAGTGAATTTTCACAATGTTCTATTGAAGTATTGGTTAATAGATGCGTGGTTAAGTTACCTCTATAGCACACTAGGAAAGTCTATATACCTTGACGAAAATACAGCTACATTAAAATGTATGCATGTATGTATAAGTTCAACTTGAGGATGAGTTCAAATAATTTTTCTCAACTTAAATGATGAAGGGAAGCTATCTTAGGCTGAAATAACCTTAAGCTACTAATTGATACCTACTAAATCAAATTCTACCAAGATCTAGAGAACTACTAAGAAATTACTTAATACTAAAGAACATGATGAACTAGTTAATAAGGTCTTAGTTACCCATCAGAAGGAATAAGTCTGATTTTGGATAGGGCAAATGAAATGTCTACACAAAAATATGATACTTACATTAAGTTGGAAGTGCAGAAAGTCCAGTTAATACATATTGCTTCTATTAAAGTAAACCTTAAAAGCCCTTTGATGACCTCTCTTATAATTCAAGCGTCTATTTTACCTCATATCCTCATGCTTTCATTAAAAAGTCCCTACCAAATAAAACCTTACCACAAACCACTTGTATAGCATCTTTTTCAAAGAATAAAGTCAGGAGAATGCCTAAGAAAAAAGCCTCAACTAGTCCCTCTTCTTATAGTTATATCCATCTTGACCTGGAACGTGAGAGGTATGAATTGTCGCTCTAAACAATAGGTCATTAGAAACTACATTCTCTTTAAGTAGCCTTTTAGTGGTTCTACTTAAGACTAAAATAAAAGTTAATAGATTAAGAGAAACTTATTAGGTCTTTGACAATAATTAGAACTTGCTTACGAATTGTAATTCTTACTTCAATGACATCATTATTATTGCTTTTAATCATATTTTAATGGAAAATGTTTCTACTTAAAATGCAAATCATATTCTTCGAATTGAATTTACATCCCTTCATTCTTTAGTTAAAATGGTAGCCTTATTTGTTTATACATCTAATAATACATCATTAAGGAAACTACTTAGATATGATATTTTCAAAATAAGATTAAATAACTTCATGCCACATCTCATCTCAAGGGATTTCAACTATAATATTCACTTGAAGAATAACATATTATTCGTGACATTTTATTTTGATCAAAAGTCGCAAAATGTTCAGATTTTTCGTGACATTTAAAAAACGTCACAAAATATTTCAATTTTTAAAACGTCGCAAATTTGTAACACTTTTCACAACGTTTTATCAATAAAACGTCGCGAAATAGAAACCGTGAAGGGTTTAAGTTAATCATATATGTAGGAACACGGTTACTTTTGGAAATTTAACCTTCATTTCCTTGTATGTTATGTGCCTTATGATTGTAGTTGCCAAGTGAACCTGTGGTGAGTCATGTACTTGAAGCTCCACAGCTGCGTGAATGGATTGAAGGGGTCACTGCTCTTGGAAATCCTGATACTTTGTTTTCAGCTTTGGTTAGTCATGTACTTGAAGCTCCACAGCTACTGTTAGTGAAGACATGGTGTCAGCTTGTAGTAATCAAAATAAACACAAGAAAAGTCGGAAGTCTGATTCATTTAAGGAAGAAGTTTCAAACAATATCCAGTTTATTATGGCATGTTTGCGAATTGCAATTAGTATATTTTGATATTAATTAGTGTATTATGATATGTTTATGAATTGCAATTAAATAATACATTGTCTGCAGGTATGAAATTCTTGTAATACATGAATAATTATTAAAATTAATGATATACTAAAAAATTGAAGAATTATTAAATAAATAAAATTCATAAATAATATTAAATAGTTATTAAACAAATAAGAATAAAAATTGTATTTTAAAAATTAATTATTAAAATTAAAGAAATTATTAAATTAATATGATTTTCAAAAAATGGAAATAATAATAAATAATAATACAAATATCTAAAAACATCGCGAAAGATATTCCGTGACGTTTCCAAAAAAAACGTCGAGGATCCTTCACATTCTGCGACGTTTTAAAAATGTCGCGGAATGTTAGACAATCCGCAACTTTTTAAAAAACGCCGCGAATTGTCCAAACTTTTAGTGACGTTTTTATAAACGTTGTAGAATGTCAGTGTTTTCCATGACGTTTTACATAAAACGTTGCAGAAACTTTTTGCTTACACCACATTCCGCGACGTTTTTTGTGACATTTTTTTTAGCATTCTGTGACGTTTTAAAAACATCGCAAAATGTCTTATTTTCTCGTAGTGATTTTTTATCATAAAATAATGGGGACATATGATTCACAAGGCTTCCTTAGCAAATATATCAACCAATATGATCATTTAGATCTTAAATATAAGGATCATCGTTTCATATAAAATAATAAGAAAAAGAGGCAATTGGTTTACGAGAAGGAAGCTAGATTGAGCCCCTCGTAACTTGAAGTTTATCCTAATGCCAAGGCAAACTTTAGTAAACCTTTATGCTTTGATCAATCACCAATAAAGGTTATTATAAACAAGGTGATAACTAAAATACAAGCTCCTTTTATATTCAACAATTATAAGTCAGTATTCTAACTTTTAAAAAGTTTGTCTTGAAAGGTTTAGATCTCCAAACGTAAGGATTGGGAATTTTAAATACATCAAAAAAACTTTAAGCTATTAAACTGGAACTAAAAGAAAATTAAATATCAGTGAAGTAATGAAAGCACTAGAGTTAGCTTATGACAATCTCAACTTAACCATATTGATTGAGTAGCCAAACAACTGCATTTAATTACTACAAATGCTTCTTAAGAGTCCAAGTAATTTCCCCAATGCTATCATAAATCTAACTTCCTTTATATGCCAATATATATCTTAGGAACAAATAACCCTCCTTTCTAAGCTTTTTAATAGATTGGATATCAAAGAAGCAATGTTTAACCTTAATGCAAATAAGTCTCTTACTCTCGATGACCTAAATGTCAAGTTCTTTTAGAAATATGGCATTTGATCAAAAACGCCATCTCCTTATACATTCTAGAATTTTTCTTTATTGGTTCAATGCTTATAGAGACCAATAAGACTTACTAAAACCTTGTTCATTGTCTTAATCAATAAGGAGCTAGCCCACTAAGCTACTTGCGGGAGCCAAGTGACTTGAAAAAGGATACCATTTTTCTCCACACCTATTCACAATTTATCCTTACTCCCCTCATAGATAAGTAACGGAAGTTTAGATTTCACCATAAGTGCAACATTCTTAAGCTTTTAAGCCTCTCTTTTATAGATGAACTTCTATATTTCAACTAGGCTAATCTTAAATCTATTTAGGTCTTTATAAACGGTCCGAAACAATTTTAGATATTGTCATGCCTAGCAATCAATCAATGCAAAGTTGTTATTATGTGTCAACAGGAAACCATAAAACTACTAATGTGATAAAGCAGCTAACAGGCTTCAAGATTGTATAAGCTCCTATAAATTACCTAGTTATTCCAGTAACGACTTTAATAAGAACCTATGTCAATTGCTTACCTTTATTTGAGATGAATCAAGGGAGAATTGACAATTATAACAACTAAAATTTGTCCTTCACATGAAGATAACTAATTTATTCTATTTTGAATCGTATGCATATGTATTAAAGCTCTTATCTGACATTGCTCTTGAATATAGTCAAAGCTATCTAAATAATACTTAAGAACCTCTTACGGACAGGAAATAAAAATGAAACCCACAAAGCTAACATCAAATAAAATGAGGTTAGCTTGTCAAATAGAGGTTTGGAGTTCCAATCTATCAACTCAAAGAACAAAGCAATGTTAGCTGCAGGGATTTGAAAGATTTTTAAGGATTATGAATCTCCATGGGTCTAAGAGATTCATATGCATTTTTAAGAGGTCAAGATTTTAGGATGATTAAACCCAACTCTTAAACCTCGTGGACTTTACAATAGATTCTAAAGTTGAGAGAGAGCCCAAGGATTTAGCTCAAAGTGACGGTAGGCAATAATAAAAGCACCTAATTATAATTTAGTAAATCCTAAAATTGGTTGTGGTATGATAATTAACAAATTATTTCCCTAATTCCACTAGCAATGATCGAATGATATGGATGAGACACAATTAAGGAAGATTCACCGACAAATCATGTTCAGAGATTTTATGAGTAATATTCAATTTGTAGAGTGTACAAAGATAGTCAAGATTCCAAACTATCTAATAAAGCATTTTTCATCCTTTAACTAACAATAAAACACATAAACAGACAAAGAATGTAATCTTTATATATTGAATATGTTGAAAATTATATATTTATACAATTAAGAAAATGAATTTCACACTTCCTTATTCTTCAATTATTAGTTTCTACACGTATTTGATCTTTTTCGCTATACCTATGCAACTTATATTGCAATGTATATTAGTGGCCAAAAATTATGGAATGAACTACCAAGTTTAAAATCAGCAGTGAGGGAGACAGACGCCAGCTGCTTGTTTAGAATATTCTTAATATGTGCCATGCATACCATATCAAAGAAAAGGAACACTAAAATATTCAAGAAGAAAATTACAAATGCTTAGGAATTCTATGACAATATGTTCAACTGAATTTGATTCAAGAAGGAAAATACAAATGCTTAGGAATTCTGTTACAATATGTTCAACTGAATTTGAAAAATCAAGATAATCAAAAAATGAAAGTGAATCTTAATTCAACAATAGCTCTAAGAGGAATCACTAATATTTATTCTTATTATCTTTTGTTGTAGCTAATTTTCTTTCCCTTCGGTAGAACAATCAGTCAAGCCTCTAATTATAATGATTGTTCTCTTAGTTCTCAGTTTGTAAGTCAAACTTTGATTTATTGTTGAACTCTTATTTTTTAAAATATTATTTACCTTTTAAAAAGGATGAATTACAAAAAATCTTAAACTTATCTCAATTTTGTAATATTAGCCTGAGGTTGAAAAAGTGGCGCTAAAATATTCGAATTTTCAATTTTTTGTGAAAATAGTCCGACATTAACCTTCCTCTTAATAGTGTTGATGTGGCATTTTGTATAAGCCACGTGTATAATATTTTTCAACTAATTAATCTTTATTTAATTAAATCTTAAAATTTTCATAACTTAACCAAAGGTTTCAAACTTAACGTCATAGATGAAAATGAACCTATGATTGATGTTGATGTTGATATTGATAATGTAACATTAGTTGGTCCGAGGAAGGATAATGTTAAGATATGTGCTAAGCTATTTTATTGATTAATTTTGGGCATGATTTGTGATTGGACAAAGTTGAACATCTTTGGAATTTTACTATGCTAAGTTATCTATCTTATGTAGGACTCTTATGTGAAGATTAAAATCCTAATGAGGATAGGATTTAATTGGAATCAAATCACCATATCTTGACTAATATAAGATGTAGTTGTTTGGTGATTTTTGAACTATTATTTTGACAACCTATTTTGGGATAATGGTTATCTAAGGAAGCATAAATTTTGGGGATTTGGTTTGATTATTTGCAGTTGTAGTGTGGCTAGGATTTACGTGTGTTGTGGGCTAAAGTTTTGTCATTTTTACTGTGAAAAATGACAAGTAACTTGTGACTCGATAGTTGTGATTTTTGGGGTAATCTTGTATCATTTTTGTAGTTGATTTTATGAGATACAATTCTGATTTTTTCCTCTAACTTTCTGTCAAGGTTTCACGACCTTGTTGCTGGGTTTATTGTGGATCATGTGTGTTTTCTGTAGTTGCACATTCTTCTGTTTTGAATAACTATTGAGGGTTGTATTGTGTTGTTGATTGCGTTGATTTTGACAACTGCGTATTCTCCATCTTTGAACGATAATAGAGGATTGTGTGATTGTTGATTTTGTGTGATTTTGTCAGCATCGTTTTCTTCTATTTTTAAACGACCATTGAGAGCAATTGAGCAGCTAGTTTTTCTGGGGTTTACGTGAATCTTTAGTGACTGTTAGTTATTTTTATGAAATGTTAATTTGTGGTTGTTGGTTGTGATTTGTGGGGTACAAAAATTTTACAAGTTTTCGTGATTGTTACAGCTATGAGTTATAGTCGATGGCGTAATTGTTGTTAGGTTGATTGAGTGTTAATCGTGGGTGTTTTTGGTGGCTATCAATAGCGGTGGTGGTGTTAATAAAATTCCAGCAACCATTGTGAATTTTGCAGCTCCGATATTTGTAACGTTTCGATGAAGAAACATTTATATTTGTTGGTGATTCTTCTACTGCTGTGTGTAGGGTATTCCTGTGATAATATCAAAAGATTACAACAACATTCTTTCGTTGATAAAACAACATATTTAAGAGAGTTGCTTTTTATCTTAAGTGTTGTCTTTGTTTATATTGGTTATTGTTTAATCACTTGAGTTGTTTATTTCGTATCATTATCATTAGACATTGTTAACAAAATCTTCTGTTGAGGTTAGTATGAGACAATCGTGCTATTGGGTGTGATTTGCTTTCACAGGTTGGCAGGACAAGGGATAGTGTTAAGGGTTGAGTGAGTCGGCTCAATAAAGCCTTATATAAAACTATTTTCATCAAGTGAAAGTGATTAAGATGGGTGAGTGCCCCATAAATGTATGCAAGGTGTGTTAAATAGTGTTACCAAATCTCAGGCGTTGATTTGTTTATTTTATATTTAATTTTGCTATTTTCATTTGTGCTAGAAACAACTATGGCTGAACCAGAAATTTTGTGAAACTACATCTTTTAGGATTTTTAGATAACAATATCATTTATGAAGATGAAATAGTTGTATCCAGAGTTAGTAAGGATGATTGTAATGGTTTGCAAAATGACAAGGGGATGAATGTAGTTGCTTCATCTTAATATCAAATTCACAGTCAAACAAAAGAGGAAGAAGCCTTTGGAGAAGAATTAAAGTCTCTTAACTAGATATGTGAAGCTGTAAGAACCTTGTAGGCGATAACAAATGCTGAATACAGAGGAGAGAGATGGGATCAAGTTTGGCATTGAATTCAAGTCTTAGCACTGCTTATATAGTTCTCTATACAAAAAGATGGAGAATGCAGTTATAGGAAAGCTCATAAGCAAGTTTACAAGTTCTTTATTGGAAGTATATATAGCAAATGTGTTGAAGCTTTAGAAAAACACAGTGAAGAAAAAACAGACTGATAAACTTGCAAAATGTACATTAGTATTATTATTCCTTTTAAGTTGAATATATATATACAAGTGTTTATTATAAGTTACACCGTAATATTATTTTAAAAAGAAACTAATTGAAATAATTCTTGTTTGTTATATACAACTCATCTAACTAACTCCTTCCTTCTTCCATTTCTTCTTTGCTTCTAGAAGTAGATTTCTATTTTCTTCCTCACACTCACCTCAAGATGAGCATGATCAAGATGAATGTTGATCGAGTTCATCTTGGCAATTCGAAATGTGAATTGAGATTATCTAAGTTCCTTTATGTGAATGTCTATAATTTGTAGTTTAGTTAGCACATATTCCACTTTTACACTTCCTTCTTCAACCTTTTCCCTGATAAAGTGACAATCGATCTCAAAATGTTTTGTTCTCACATAATGCACAAGATTTTTACATATTTGAATAGTGGATTGATTATCACAATACATCATGACTTTTCCTTCATATTTCAGTCTGAAGTCTTCAAGGAGATTCTTTATCCAAAGCACTTCACAACAAGCAAGAGTCATAACTCTATATTTAGACTCAGTTAAGCTTGAAGCCATTAATAATTATTTTTTAAGCTTTCCAACTAACCATAGCTCCTCCATACAAAGCACATAAACTAGATATGGATCTTCTAGTGTCTAGAAATTTCCCTAATCACGGTCTATTTAACATTCTAGCTGTGTATTTTTCTTTAATGTTTAGTATAATTCCCTGGCCTAGTGTTCCCTTCAAATATCTAACTACTTTCCAGGCTCCTACTAATGTATTTTAAAGGGTTTGATTATGATTTATGATATAACATACACTAAATAATTAAGGTCAAGTTTTGTAAAGGTGAGACATATCAGTTTTCCAACGAGTTTTCTATAGGTTGATGCATCATCCAAAAAAAATCCTTTTCATCTTAGTTCATGACTTGGTTCAGTAGGTATTGGACTCAGTTTGCACCTAACAATCCACATTATTCCACAAGATCCAATCTATATTTCCTCTAACACAACACTATTCCTTTTTTTGACCTTACAATTTCTACCCCACGAAAGAATTTAGGTTACCCTAAATTTTTAAGTCTAAACTTAGTACTCATAAAATTGAGTACTCTATCAATTCCTTCCTATGTTTTGCATTCAATTAGAATATCGTCTACATAAACTAGTAGTGATACCAAACCATCAAATGAAGAAGCTTTAGTGAATAAGGAGTAATCTAACATGAACTAAGAGAAACCAAACTCAAGTAGAGCTTTAGTAAACTTGGAGTTCCACTATCTAGGGCTCTATTTAGGTCAATAAAGTGATTTTTAAAGCTTGCATACTAGATGATCAATTGCTCCATACTTCTTCCCCTTTACTTCATAGCCTTGAGGTAACTCCATGCATACATCTTCATGTAATTTTCCATTTAGGAATGCATTATTGATGTCGAGTTGTTATAATTTCCAACTAAGTGTTGCAATTAGTGTAAAGAAAAATCTTACATTAGTTTGCTTAACCACTATATTGAAGGTTTCGTGATAGTCAAAACCAACATTTTGATTGAACCCTTTTTGCTACAAGTCTTGCTTTAAATCTTTATATTACCCCATCTGAATTTATTTTGGTCTTATATACCCATTAACACCCAACTATGTGTTGTCCAAGTGGATGACATACTACTTCCCATGTATGATTCTCTTCTAAAACATATAGCTCTCCAGTCATTGCTTTCTTGAAGTGTTCCACTTGCACAACCTTATGATAATGAATGGATCCCTGTAAAGTTGAAAGTGTAGATATAAAACAACTGTATTTCTTAGAGAGGTTAGATGTTGTGAGAAAATTAGAGATGGGGTGTTAAGTGGTTGATGAAGAATTTTTCTTAAGGTTTTGTTGATACATATCAAGATATTTTGTAATTTTGGTTTGTCTTGTTGATCATCTAACCGACTGTGGAAGGCTAGTGGGTTGATTGAATGATTGAATATGAGGTGATTAAGTTGGTAAAGTAAAAGTATCTTATGAGGATGATGCAGGCAATGAAGTGATGTAATTAGGAAAACATCTTAATGCATTTTCAGGCTTATTACTAACATTGCTATATAAATGTGATGTATTCAGTGAAATGTCATAGTAAGCAGTATTAGGAAAGAGATGAGAATGGTTATGGAATTTGTTGATGTAAGATGAGTGATTGGAATCAAAAGGAAAGATATGTTCATGAAAAACAACATCTCTTGAGATAAAGAGTTCATGACTATCAAGATCATAAACTTTGTATCCTTTAATACCAATGGGGTATCCAATAAAAATACATTTCCTTACTCTAGCTTCAAATTTTTGTTTATGATTATGAAGTGTGAAGGTAAGACAAAGAGAACAAAGACCTTCATATGTGAAACATAAGAGCTCTAGCAACAATAAGCAAAAGCTAATATTTTCTTTCAACCATGGTATTTTGTTGAGGAGTTTCAACACAGTAAAAATGGTGTATAATTCCTTTTTCAGCAAAGAATTATTTCATGTCAAGTTCTTTAGCATTGTCAGATCTATTTTCTTAATAGTCCTATTGAATTGAGTTTCAGTCAATTTATAAAAGCCAAGTAGGATAAACTAAACATCTAACTTGTGACTCATAAGATAAACCTAAGTGACTAGTGAAATCATCCACAAATGTAATGAAATAGTGAAAACCACCGATTGCTGCATAAGATTATGTTCCCCGTACATCAATATGCAATAACTCAAAAGGGTGCTTAGTTTTTTTGACATAAGAGGGAAAAGGAAGTCTATTTTGTTTGGCCAAAGGATAAATTTCACAGATTTTATTAGAATGAGAAACTGTATTAGGGTTGGATTTATATATTACACCCAATCTGTCATGAGAAACATGACCAAGCTTATAATGCCAAATTTCAAACAATGATGACTCTAAAAACATTGGACACAAACACTAAATCAAGTTTATCTGAAGTACTAGAGACTCCAAATGTCTTTTCAGATGAATTTGGTGCTCTTTGAAGAAGTTACAAGTCTGCAGGTTCTTTAGCATAACCACTCATCATCTAGGGACATTGACCCTGGATTTCACATTTTTCAGGACAAAGAAACATTTGTGAGTTTTCGTAAATTTACTGACAGAGAAAAGTTTGAGCTTCAATGAGGGTATGCATATAACATTATGTATGTGTAGTGAAGAAGAAAGTGATACTGAACCTAAATGTGTAACTTGAGCTCTTTGTCCATTTGACATCTGAACATATAAGATTTTAACATATTTGACGTTATACAAGAGTGAAGCATTGTTGCACATGTAATTAAAAACACCTGTATCTAATACTAATTTATTATGCAATGATATTGTAGTAGCCTGAAATGCATCAAGTATCCTTGTGGTGAAGAAAAAGGTAGGCTAGGAGTTATCCCTGTGAAATTGGAATAATGTGCATTACCCATATCACTTGATTGTGTATTGTGAACACCAAAATTAGAGCCTAATGATTGAGCTATTAAAACATTTTGTTGTATTGTTCCTTGTCCACTTAAAAGAGTTAACAATCTCTGCATCTAATTTTTGTTTAATGTCATTAGAATTGTTTCTTGGATTTGAGCATATTCACTATCTTTGTTGTGTGCAACATCATTTCCATATGACCTAACTACATTAACTAGTGTCTTTCCTTATCTTTTTTATTTGCTACATTTGAAGTTAGAAGGAAAACCAATTATTCTGTGGCATTTTTCTTTTTTTATGTTCTTTCTTCCCATAATGCCTGCACATAATTTTTTATTATCCTTTCTTATTATGTTCTCAAAAAGATGTTAAAGCAAATGGTTCAATTAGAGGTTGTGAAGGACCTAGTACCACTCTCCTAAATTCATCTCTCATTACCATATTATATGCTTCTTCCAAGTTAGGGAAAGGCTTCATCAATAAGACTTGTGAAGTCTAATGATAATAACACTCATTTAATCCATTCAAAAACTTAAAAACATCATCCTTCAATTGCTGATCCACATAATGCTAAAACCAATGTGGGTTGTAGCTTCCACACATGCAGTGAGGATAACGTCTATCGTACCTAAGTTTCTCAAAGTTCATGGTAAGTTTTATATAATATGAATCAACAAATTTGTTCTCTTGAATTAACATGGATAGATCATTTTACAATATGCATATTCGTTTATCATTAGGTTAACGAAAGCATTTTTTTGGTATCTCCCAAATTTTTGCAAGTGAATTTATATGAAAAACTGTCGAAGCTAATGATTAACTTATAGATTTCAACAACTAGGAAATGATTAGATTGTTAAATTGAATCTATGCATTGTAAAATGGATCATTAGCACTTGGTTTAAAGATTGTACCATCAATAAAATCATTCTGTTTTATTGAAAAGCAAGTATGAATGATCAGCTCTATATAACATAGTTTAATGCGATGAATTCTGGAGATGTAATTAGTGTGATATAATTATATGATGGACCAATGGAGTAAGGAGAATTTGGATCTTACCATCAATAAAATCATTCTTGTTTTATTGAAAAGCAAGTATGAATGATCAGTATGAATTCTGGAGATGTAATTAGTGTGATATTATTATATGATGGACCAATGGAGTAAGGAGAATTTGGATCTTCCACTAGTGATGAATTTTGTGATGAAGCTGAGCTTTGATTTGACATGAGAACTTTGGTCAAGTATGAAGGCAGCCTTAGTGCAGATTAAGCTATCATTGACGTCTCAAAAACAAGCTAGTTTTGATACCATGTTGAAGCTTTAGAAAAATAGAGGAGGAAACGAGAGACTGATAAACTTGCAGAGTTTACACTAGTATTGTTATTCCTTCTAAGTTGTATACATATACAGGTGTTTGTTATAAATTACCACAAAATTTTTTAAAAAAGAAACTAATTGAAGTAATTCTTGTTTGTTATGTACAGCTCATCTAACTAACTCCTTCCTTCTTCCATTTCTTCTTTACTTCCGGAAGCAGATTTTTGTTTTCTTCCTCACAAAATATTTCAGGCTAAAAAAAATCAATATGGTAGAAAGAAGAAAAACATTATGTATGATGTTTCATAAGATAATGTCGGAGTATCTGAATTAATTTAGTCATTTGAGTCTCTTTTTATGCTCTTACACCCATAGCTGATTACTTCAGAAACCTCTTAACTTCGTCATTGTGTCATATAAGGTTTTATTTTATAGTCAAGAATTGGTTTAAATTTATATAGGTTACCTGTTCTTTTTTCCTTCCAAAACTAAATGAAAATATTGACTATGTTCTTTAGTTCAAATCTGATTGTTTTCATGGCTTCTAGTAAATTGGAAAGGAAGTGATTGTTGTTGCAGTAAGATCAATGGACTCAGGCTGTGAGGAGCTAGCCAATATTTCAATGTTGTGAATGGCACCAATTGGTTCCTAGAATTGAAATTATGCGTTCTGTGTTCTCACATGATTACTGTTTCCTCACATGTGAATACATGTTGATACGAATCCATTAGACCTTATAAATCAATGGAAGATTAATACTTTCATATTTATAAGAATTAAATAGAGTTTAAAATGGGACTTTTGCATTTTATTAATTCACATATACGTGGATTAATGTTAATCCAAATCATGAAAATTCTGTCAAATTCGTGATCTTTTATCAGAACTTCCATGGCCTCCACGTGTTGATATGAGATATCTTATATAGGAGTGGCAATCAACATTAAGCTGTGCTTTCTGCCAACTGTTTCTCTAAACCTCTTCGTCATATCTAAATTCTCCGGTAACATTTCGTCTGTTCGTCCAGTCGAAGTGGTATAGTAATTAAGCAAGTGGAAGCGCCAAATTTGTGAAGCCTAATGTTATACCAGACATATCCTCCTTCCTGCTCCAAATGGTGTGAGCTTAGAGTCCTGCATGAAAATTTTAAAGATTTAATAAAATAAATGTTAATTAATTAAAATATATTATATGTGTGGTATTCACATAGAGCATACAAAAAGTTGACGTAACACGGAAGATCAATATCAGACTATTTTCGTAATAAATTAAAAGTTCGAATATTTTTAGTGTCTTCTTTTTATACTACAGGTTAATATTGCAAAATTGAGATAAGTCAATTTTTTTGTGATCTATCCTTCAAAATGTTAAGATTATGAAACTTTAGGTTCTTTTCAAAATGAATTTCGTATAGGAAGATATTTTTTTGGTGAATTCAGTGGATTTTGTTTGAGAAATAACAAATATTATTAAACCGGAATGAATTCAATTATTTTATTCTATAGTGCAAATAATATACAAGTACAAAATTAAAACAAGGTCGCAAACAAGAATAACATGCCAACACAGTGATAAAACAATATGGAACCTAAAAATTGGTTTTGAATTCTAATCTAGCCAAATTAAGAACATTTTTTACAATAAATCTTAACTTTTTAGATTACAAATTTTACAAGAGATGAAAAGCTTAACATGTCCGTAATTAATACCTGAGACTTGCATTAGCACAACCACGTATTAAGTTTTTGTCAAATCCAAAATATATTTAATCATCTAAATCTTGGTTTTCAGGTGAACATTAATATAAAATGTGATAAGAGCCAAATGTGTTCTAGAGATTCAAATTCATAATTAAAGCTTGTATGAAGCAACGCATCTCAGGGTGAGAAAAGCTGACAGATTGGATTTCTATCTATAATAAACATAACATGGGACGTTTGCTCTTTATATGTAATCGCATCTGAATATTATATTTTCTATTCTAAAGTATACCTTGGAGAATAAAAGTTTTGAAGTACTAAATCGAAGTTTTGAAGTTTGAACTACTAAATCTCTATTTAATAAAAAAGTTTTATAATAAATATATTAGAGTTGAATTTACTTATCACGGGGAATAAATTCTCATCCTTTTTGTTTCTTACAATTCAGAATTTATTTTTTCTTTCTTTTAGGAATCTGCAAACCTTTTATTTTTATTTTTAATTTTGAGTTTTCTTTACTCAGGAAAGTGAAACTTTTAATTTGTAAAATTGAATTACATGACTAGGACGTACGACTTTTACAACAACTGCCTCAGATTCTGTGGAGTTCTAACACTTCCAGTATGAGACTATGCAACATCCTCACCTATGTAATGGTAGTGTGTGATATGTACCAAAAAAAATGGTAGTGTGTGATTATTGCTAAACCTATCTGTCCATCTTTCCCAGAATCAACGCCAAGCTGAAGCAGAAATTAAATTCCTGTCCTTCCATCCCAACAACATAGCTCCA
>JAOSBP010000002.1:10190113-10200526 GCA_027563825.1 Erythroxylum mucronatum | reverse complement strand
GAGTTAGTGAACTTGGTGACGATGGAGGAGTTTGACTGCTGCTTAGAGGAACGCCGCTTTGGTTGGGACGCCATTTTTGCCTCGAGGGTTTAGAGACTCAAAAGGGTTTGAAACAAAGCGACGGTCCTACAATAAGTTTAGTAATACATGTTTTATTGGTTTATGGATTGAAGAAAGTGGACCCAAACCCCAACATCCAGCTTGGAAAGAGATCAAAGAGAAGAGAATAACAATGAACATGCTCTTTATCCAATCCAATCCAAGCCGAGCCAGTAATCATCATTCCCACCCACACCCAAGACCCAACCCAATATTATATGTATTTCACTTTAGCTTCTGATTAACAACACCTTAATGCTGTATATATAATTAATTGAAATTGAAGTAAAATCATTCTCTCTCTTTTGGTACGGTTATATAATATAACAAAATAAGAAGATGGAAAAGAAATTAGCATTTAGACATGGTCGTCACCTTTCTTTCTTTTTGCGTTGCCAATTGCCATCTGCTCATCCTACACTTTCCTCTTTCTCACCTTTCTGTGCCGACCAATTCTCTGATTCGTTTGTCAAGAAACACAATTTTAATGCCAAAAGTTATACAAAGAAGTGCAGAGAAAGCTCTTCGTAGCTGTTGATGAGCTGCAAAAGTGAGCAATCAAAGAGAGCAATAGAAAGAAATCAAAAGAAGATTCCATTACATTTTACCCTTTTGAATTATTTGTTTCCGATTTTGATCTCTGTTAAACCCATTTGCGCATTTTCAAAAAGTAACAAAATTTTGCACCACTTCCTCTGGGATTCTAGTTCTCAGGTAATGTAAGCTTCATTTTCTTTTTGTTTCTTGGTTTTGAATTTGATTGAAGTTTGGATGCCAGATTTCCGTTCATCCGAAGCTCTGAACAATACCCCCATGACCTGATTCTCTTGAACTATTTTGGGTTTCAGAGATTGAATTTTATCATCATCATAGAGTTGCTCTGCGTTTCATTTGATTGGACCTTCTAGGTAAGTATTCGCTTCTTTCCTGATTTTCTCCTTTTCATTTCAACGTTGACTTTCATGATCTAATGAGTGTCTCGGTTTTGTGATTGCTGTTTACTGAAAAAAATGACAGATTGTGATTGGAAGTTGATGCGTACAGGCAAAATGGGTATTGATGCAATGCGAACTGGAGCTCAAATCAAAAGAATTTTGAGCATTTCAATTAGGACATCGTACAGATCAGCTTGCAACCATCCAGTTCTTCTGGGTTTGATATGCTACTTGATAATTTTGTACAGATCATTTCCATTTTTGTTTTCCCTCTTAGTCTCTGCATCCCCTGTTTTGGTTTGTACTGCTCTTTTGCTTGGGACTCTTTTGAGTTATGGTGAACCCAACATACCTGAGATTGAAAAAGAAATTGAAAAGGAGAAAGATGAAGAAGTAATTGCCGATGAGATTTCACCTTTAAAAGCAGGGCTTACAGAGAATGCTACTGTCGTTGTTAAGACAGACGAGAGCTTTTGCTTCGAGAGATTCAAGGGGACAATAATGGATACATCAGAGGAAAACCTTGAAGAGGAGGGTTTAGTGGAAAACAAATTGAGTAAGAAGGAAGATGATGGGTTGGGTGATTACATGCCATTAACTGATGATGGTTTTCATGAAATTCAAATTGAAAACCAAATGGTGGATGAAGTGGGGAAAGACCTTGGTGATGTGGAGTTAGAGAGTAAGAAAGAAATTCATGAGGAGAAAAAAGGGCTGAAAGATGTATCGAACCATGGAGAAACTAGTGATAGTCTCCATGCTATTGAAAATGTGCGAAACAAGATTCATGGAGTAGAGGAAGATAAATCTCGGGGGCACTTCCTTGAAGCTTGTGAGGGTGGACTATTGGACTCTTCTAAGGATTTACTTTGGAAACAACCAAGTGATGATGATGATGATGATGATGAGGAGGAGGAGGAGGAGGAGGAGGAAGAAGAGGAAGAGGATGATGATGATGATGAAGATACTTCTGAATCTGAGTCTGATGGAGCAGAGAGTTCCTCACCAGATGCTTCTATGGCAGACATCATTCCGATGCTTGATGAGCTCCACCCACTTTTAGATGAGGAAGCTCCACATCAAGCTCAAATTTCTCATCAAGGATCCTACACCGATTCCATGATATCCCAAAACCCTGAAGATGGAGAAGACAGTGATAATGACAATGATCAAGAGGAGCAAGAGCCTGATGGAGAAAAAGAGGACGAGAGTAAATCTGCTATAAAGTGGACAGAGGATGATCAGAAGAATCTTATGGATTTAGGTACTTTAGAGCTTGAAAGAAACCAACGTCTGGAGAGTCTTATTGCACGGAGAAGAGCTCGTAGAAACATGAGATTGATGGCTGAAAAGAATCTTATAGACTTTGATGGGGCAGATCTTCCTGTCAATATTCCACCCATTTCAACATCAAGACGCAACCCGTTTGATCTCCCTTTTGACCCATATGATGATGCTCCTGGTTCTGCTCCATCGATATTATTGCCAAGAGCAAACCCTTTTGACCTTCCATACGACCCAAACGAGGAAAAACCTGATCTCAAGGGAGATAGTTTTCAACAGGAGTTTTCAGGGTTTCAACAAAGGGAACAAGTCTTCCGAAGGCATGAAAGTTTCAGCGTGGGTTCGTCTGTTCTGGGGGCCTCCAAACAAGACAGACAAGATCTTCATTGGAAACCATACTTTGTACCCGAAAGGTTTTGCACAGAAGGAACAAGCTATGGTAATATCCAACGACAATTAAGTGAACTTAGTGATTCAAAGGTGAGCGATGCTGAATCCTTAAGTTCAGCTATGGAGGAGGATGACAAGAAGCCTAATGAAGAAGATACAGATCTGATCTCCAACATGGACCATGCTTCTGTTCTTGTTGAGCGGGGAAGCCTATCCTCTGAAGATGCTGACCTTGGGGACATAGAACAAGTTGAGAAGAGAGATACCGATCAGGATGAGGCTGGGATCACTTTGGGAGAAGTTGAGAATTACCATGAAATCAATTCAAGTATGTCTGCTTCAGGAGTGGCAACTCCTGTGGAACCAAATACAACTCAAATACTACTGAAAATGGAACAAGGTGAAGAGGAGGACAGCAGTAGATCAAGCCTATCATCCTTGTCAGAAGTAGATGAAAAACTTCCTAATGGAGATGCCATTTCTGCAGCTCTTGAGTCAAAAAGCACTCATATTGTGGAATCTCACATTTCAAGTCAAGGTTCAGCTGATTCAGAATTTCATTTCATGGGTGTGGACATAGATGGTGGCCAATATCAGGAGCCTATTGTGGGCTCACATAGTGATTGTATTCAGGAACCTGCTAAACCAGTGGAAGTGCTGGTTGCTACAGATATTCAGTTTACAGATGGGATGAGTAAGGTACAAGATGATAATCAAGTCATTGAACCTATTTCAGATCCATCAGCTGATTGTGTTGAGGATTCTGATACACCAAATCAAACATTATCAGAGCCGAAAATTGACTCTGTGAGTGGTATTGTAGAAAAAAATCAAGAGGAAGGCATTTTAGAGCCCAAAACCAGCACAATCAGTATACATGGCTCTTCTACGCAATCTTCACGTGAATCAGATGTCAATTTGGCAACTTGTGCGGGTATTAATCGTCAGCACAAAGATGCTGTTTATGATTCAAGCCCCCCATCATTCAATGAGTTCCTTTCATGTTCCTCTTCATCTTCTGGAACATTAGATGTTCCAGAAATAGGTTCACCTCTGACAATAGCTGAGTTAAGAGATAAAGAATCTGAAGACGAGGATTTGAAGGCTATTTCATTGGGATCTACTCATCAAAATGTGCTTTCTGAAGAGAAACCCCTGTTTGAGGTGGAGCCACAGCTCTCTTGGTTAGATAAATCCATCGTTGACCCATCTGTTGATAATCATGGTGGACAACAGGTAAGACATAATTTAGAAGTTGTGTGAGCATTAACTTCTACTTAACAACAAGTGAATTTGCTTGCCAGAAAGAAAGAAAGACTTAATAAAAAAGAAAGTTTTGGTGATGCTTTTGCATTTTCATGTAACGTGCTTGGACTGAAATTAATTACTCTTTTTTTTGTTTATTCTTGAACTGATGGTTGTTTAGAAAGAATTTTTAGGGTATCAATGATTACAATGTCAAGTTGTTGAAAAGATATCTTGAAATTTGCACCATTGTTGAGGTTTGAGTTATTTGTTTATCATGTGCTGTCACCGACACTTTAATATGTAGGGAAAACTTAAAAACTTCTATGACTTAACAAGATATTTCTTGAAGTACATTGCCATAGAAAGAATTCTAAAGTTTTTTAAGGGTCATCACTCATAGGTGTTGGTCTTCATTATTTTCAACTTCACTCATATGATCCTTGTTGTTGACTTATCCTTTCATATAATTGACTTTTTGATCCTTTGTGTACTCTGATTCTAGTCAACAGCATGTGCCATCTTATTCTTACTGCAATCAATTGATAACTTGGAAGTTCATTACAGTAACTTAACTTTGAGATAGCCATTAGAGGTGATGTATGACAACGAGTGTGTCTTCATGCAGGAACAGTCCGTCATCCTGGAAGACCCTCCGGAGCATGTGAGCATCACCAGAGATGTTTCTGTATCAGACATCCATGACTCTAAAAACATCATCTCAAGAATTATGACTCCCTTAGTCCCATCTGATAGTCCTAAATATTATACGCCAGCTGCCAGATTAGGTATGAAGGAAGATAATTTTGATAAAATTGTTTATGAGGACCGTGGTCAGGTCTTCCAACGCAACTATTCTCTCGTAGAAGCTTATGGGTATCCTATTGCTGAGGAAAGTATCAATGAAGAAGATGATGAGATAAAGGAGATTAATGAAAATCTGTTGTCAGAATTGGATACAGTTGGGGATTTCAGTGTCAAAGAAGTTGTTGGTGAAACACTTGGTGATGAAGAAATACCAGAGGAAAATGATCCAGAAAATCATGAATGCGAGATTTTGCCAAATGATGCAAACCTGACAGAAACCAAGGCAGAGCTCCCAGTTTTGGAAGTTAGGTCTGTTGAAGATATTGAGTTGGTTTTTGAGCAGCTTCGAGAAGGAGCAGATGTTGAGGAGGTCATCATTCCTAGCACAATAAAGGATCAGGTAGTTGTAGCTGAATCGACTGGTCCTGAACAAATCAGTTCAGATTTGCAAGTAGTTGAAGCAAAGTCTTTGGAAGACATTCATATTGCTATGCAGCAAATATCAGATCCAAAATATGAGGAGCCCTCAAGGCCATCGGGTTCCAAGGATGAGCCTGAGGATGTGAACAAAGTGGATTCTACAAATGAGATCCCTGTTCCTGAAGTTCAAACTATTGGAGATATTGCTCTCAAGCAACATTACAATGGAGTAGAGATTGGGGAGATTATCCTTCCCGGAACTATTGTATATCAACCGGTTGGTAATGATCTGAAAGATTCTGGCCAAACCAGCTCAAATTTGCAGGTTTGTGGAGCAACATCAACATCATCCAATGATGTTGATGTTACCAAGCTAAAAGCCTCAGAGACAAATACAGAGGTGATGTTGGCATCATCAAATGCAAATGACGAACTAAATGAAAGAAATGATTTGACTTCTGCTACGGGGGTGCTAATGGGTTCTTCCAACTCAAATGATGAAGGAACTGAAAGAAGTGAGTTGGCTTCGGGCGAGGAGCTTCCACTTCTTGAAATGAAAACCAAGGAGGATATTGACTCATATTTGAAGCAACTTAATGAAATAGTCGATATTGAGGAGGTCATCCTTCCAAACATGACTGAGCAGCTACCAGTTGTGGATGAATGCCATGATAGTGGACAAACACATTCAGAATTGCTAGATGGTGAAGCAAGCTCAACGAAAGATACTCATATAGCTATGACGCAAGCTGCACATAATGTTAAGGAGTTACCAGAGCCTTCAGAAGCAGAGGATAAACCAGAAATAGAAAATGAAATGGCCTCCACTGATGATATCAAACCTGGAATTTCTGAAGTAAATGAAGTTAACTCCACACAAGATAATGAATCAAGTAAGGCAGAAGACATTCACTCTGGCTCTACACAGGAGAGAGATCATGTAATGTAGAAGTTTGTTTGAGAAATTGGCAGGTGTGGATTTAGTCTGGTAAGAAGGCAAGCTTAGACTTTGTCTGCAGCTATAGCTCAAACTTGGGTGATTCAGATGGGAGAACTGAACCAGAGCTGAAGGGGCAAGGTTTTCTGGTTGAGCATTTTGTGGTTTGTGGTTTACTTTAGCATTGATGGGCTTTATGAATTTTATAGCTTGGTCTGTTATCTTGATTTTTGATGTTGGTAGTTGGGTTTGGTTTTGTTTCCTTTTTCATCATTTGATATCTTCAAGGATGAGTTTTGCTTTCATTCGTGAAGTTTGAAATGAGATGTTTGAGAGACAGATTGCTTGTAATCTATTATTTGTAAATTTATATGCGATGTGCTCAAGTTTCCAATGCATTTTGTTCTCTTCATCAGGCTCAACTGTCTTATTGTTCTTGTTCTTTTTTTCCCAGTTTGTCCTTATGACTTTATGTGTCGATGATTGAGATTAGTCTTGAGCAATGTTTGTGTCAGAACTCTAGTTTTAGGATACTAGAAAAATATTATATTAATGAATCAAAGGAACACTCTAAAAGGTTATTACAATGTTGATACCAAGTATACACCCCCAGCTTTGAATGCTCCTCAGAAAGAAGAATGATGTATCTGCCAAAATTCCTCTCCTCTCTTCCCCCCTCCCCCTTGTGCACATACTCTCTTAGCCAAAAAACCACCTTTCGAGAGGGATCAATTCTTTTGTTCCTGTTTTCGTGTGTTATACTGTACCCTTCTCTATCCATCCATTCATTAACAAACAGCTACCATGTGCCCGTAGCGAGAAACTAGTTGTTACACCTAACCACTTGCCACCTCAGCCACTAACTCACTCCCCTCTTACCCACCTTTCTTTCTCCTAGAGTATACTTTCCATATCAAGGGCTTATTCCTTTTTCTCTGTTCATCTTCATTTCCTCAATTACCCTCTTCTATATTGGTCCTAAAAGTTTGACTCATCAAAGTCAAATCATGAGAATGGTGTAAAAACATTTCATACTTCTAAACACCTCAATCCTACTATCAATTTTGCTCGGCTTATGAACCTGTGTTTTAAAAATGGAACCGAAAATTAAATTGATAATATTATAAGTTTAAAATTTAAAAGGTTCAACTAGTATTATACTGTTATAAAACTGATTAAAAATTGATTATAATTAAAGAATTTAAAATATGATTAAAAGATATTAATTTTATTTATCGGAGGATTTGAATTTAATTTAAAAAATATTGTTAAACGAAAATTAATTAATTTATTTTAGTTTATAAGAATTTATTAATTTACGAAAATTGATTGATTAATTAATTAACTGATCAGTTTTTAACAAGAAGAGTTGTTAACGTAACTCGAACCGAAAAGTTAAAAGCTGAACTAAAAATTGAATGGTTCAAAGTTTTTGCGATTAAACCGGTCGAGTTTTTTCCTCTATATTTATCTATCTTTTTTCTTTGTTGGGAGTATTTAATTATGCTATTTAAGATATAGAAAAAGCACGTTAATTATTACACCAAACCATTGTGAGTCATAATTTTTATTTTCTACTAATAAATTAACAATGCGATCTTTTTGCCAGATATGGAGTATAAAGTATCTCAGCAAACTTTCAAGATTCATCCTTTCTTTCTTAGTTTCGTTTATAATTATTTGAGCTAATGATGTCAATTCTTAGTTATTGAACCATATAAGCCAAATTACTATTTATGCCATCTTAACCGATTCGCATTTGAACCTCGGTTACAAAAGAACAAATTTAGCTTTCAATCGGACAAGGTTATTAGTGATTGATTTATAAGGCTTTTCCACACTCCACGTCGTTGCGAGACTTTAAAGTGAATGTGTCGGTGATGACAATGATTGTCAAATCAGCAGAGAGGGTCAATTGACAATAATTGCAAAGAAATTGGATCAATTATTCAATTTGATAAGCTAGGTGACGATGAATTCAATTCACGTGATATAATTATGCACGGTAATAATATTATCTCGTGATTGTGCATGGTAATAATGGATATACGTGTACCGATAGTAGAAATTCCTGATTCTATTTAAATTTTATTTGAATATTAAATTTTTTAAATTTCAATAAAGACTATATAATATAATATAATATAATATATATACCTCCAAATCCAATTACATTTAAAATAATTTTCTTACCTAATTAAATGTGCAATTTATATTGCATAGATCGTCAACTTTTTTTCATTTACATTAATGGTTTGATGAAAATTTTCTTTTATCACATTTATTAAATATTTTAATTTTTAAATTTGTGTTATTTTCACCGAGCTGAATTCGGAGTTCTTAATATTTGAATTTAAGTTTAAATAATTATATTTAAATTGAAAATTTTAATTTAATCTTTTTAAACTCAAGTTCAAATTAAATTAAATTATGCTAATTTTTTGTCAACCAAATTCAAGTTTGATTAAATTTTTATAATTATTAAGTTTTTAAAAATTATCAAATCAAATTAGGTCAAAATATTTAAGCTCAAATTTGATTTTGATTTTGGTGTATTAAGTTCAAATTGATGATTTAAACTCAATTAATTAATTATAATTAATAAAATCTAAACCAACATCAAATTTAAATTAGAAAAAAGCAAAACCTCTTCAACTATTCCGTGTTATCAATTGTTTTTTTTAATAACTTAAAAAGGTAAAAGTTAACTTTTGTACACATTCTATAAGTGTTGAAATCTCAAAGATCCTATATGAGACAAATGCAAGGAATCTTACCATAAAACTACTAAGACGATGAGTTTTGCGTGGATTTGAGAAGACTTACTTTATATTTTTACAAAGAGTTTCCTTCTTTCTTCCTATCATCAATTGGTCAACTGCTTGATTGCTTTTCTTTATTTATGATTGCTTTAAATCATACATTAAAAATATCTTTATATTAACTAAGATCAGCTGATGAAAAGTTAAAGCGCCCACATATCTTTATGTATGGAACAAAAGCTTATAAGCTCCCAGCTATCTCTCTTTTCTTTCACTTTTCTATCCTACCTTCAATAGTTTTGTTGTGACAAAAGGATTTGGCGATCCAAGAAACTGAACAGTTCGGTTGTAACTCCAGCTTCCCAGTAAGCTACACCACTAAACCCTTTTCATTAAGCTGATCTATCTTTCTTCTTCTTTCTCCAGTTTGGTATTTGTCTTTTTGGTCATATGCTGCATACAGCTCAAATCAAAGCTAAACAAAACAGACAGTGACTCTTCCTTGCCTGGAAATTCGTGAAAGATAAAAGTTGATTGCTTTACTTAGGCAACTTGCAGAATATATCGAAAACATGGTTTATGCAACTTGTCTGATGATCAACGGAACCTGATTCTGGTAATTATTTGCATGTCATTCCAAGAAAAAGGATATCATCACCTTGTTTCTGCCATATATTTATATAAATGTTATCTTCTTCTTCTTGCTATACCTACTCTGTTGACTGTAGTACCAAGAAGAGACTCTTTCAAGTCAACTATATGTTGTTTTATTGTCCCTGCGGTGTACTGACAGGTCTCAGGTTTAACTATATTCTAATGTCGACGGTTTTTTGATGGCGCCTCTTGCGTACTATATTTCTTCTCTGCTATAGGTAGCCAAAAACCCTACTTGGAAGTAACTAACAGTCAAGCATCGTCAACCTGTTTGGTATTAAATAACTTCAGAATATCAAAATATATACTTAATTTTGATAAACTTTTTACTCACACGTTCCACCTCACATAGTGCTTCACATAAGGACGAAAAAACAAAACAAAAAGAAAAAAGAAAAAATCTTAATATGATTGCAACTTTTAAGGACACGTTACATTCGCTACTTTTTTTTTCTTCTTTTTCTTTTTTTTATTGTACTAGAAGGGACCTAATTATGAAAAGGTACCTTTAAATTATTCACACTTAGATTAACCTTCGCTCGAGTCAGGCAAGATTTTAACGGGAGGCAAAATTCTGACCCCAAATTTTAAACAACCGCATATGCGAAGGCGAGTTTAAACTTTTTTTCTTCTTTTATGCTGCTAAACTATACATACACATATAATAATAATTTAGAACATGATATTGTTTAATCATTGTTCAATAAATTATACTAATAAGTAACAACTACCGTAATTAATTGCATGTTTTCGTACATTCTCCTATTATTTTTAATTTAATTAGGATAAAATATTGGATAACTTAGTGTAAAATATTGTGATAGTTCTTTATTTTATTATTCACATCAGAGAGGCACAACAAAATGATAACTACTATGCT
>JAOSBP010000002.1:10161333-10177566 GCA_027563825.1 Erythroxylum mucronatum | reverse complement strand
AAATAATTAAGTCGACAAGAAAATTAATTAAGCATAATTAAATTGAAATAAAAAGAAATAATAAAATAAACAAACTCTATAACTGGTCTTTAATGAAATTAACAAAATCCCTAATTGAAATCTATGCAGAAACTTAAAGATAATAAAACAAGAAAATTAAATTAATCAAAGACCTAAGCCTACGCTTAAACTAGTTGGAATTGTAAAAGAAATAAACTATGAAAATAAATGAAAACAATTTCGGCAGCCAATAGAAGAATAGGATGTGCGTCGTTGATGCTGTGCTGGAGAATTGAAGAAAGGAAATTGCGGCAGTCCAAGATGAATGTAGGTGCGTCGATGCTGGAGAATTAATGAAGAAAAGCAAGAATAAAAAATCCAAGTATGGCAGCCAAGGGAAAAGTGCGATGATGCTGTTGGTGTAATGAAGAAAAGTGGACCAAGGCAAGCCAGACGGTGACGTGCGATGATGGTCAATGTGCGGCAGTGTAATATGGTGCGTCAGCCTTATGAAAAAGCAAGAACCTAAACTAAACCTATTCTAAAACCTCCATCCCCCTCTAAACCTAAACCCATATGTATATATGCGGCAAACAACAAGCATTCTTCTTGAATTGAATCTCTTCATAATCTTCTTTTGATTTCCTCTATAGATTAGGTGGTATCTCAATTTCGGTAGAAGATATTTTGAAAAGAAGTCCAGCAGATCTTAGATGGCTGTGTTCTAGTTGGAGACAAATTTTAGAATTTTGCAGAATTAAGATTTTTTCCATATTTTTCCTCTTTTTAATCCTTTTTCGTCTTTACGGTATTGGAAACCACCTGCAATTATTTAACAAATAATTTCATTAATTTATGAACACAATTTCACAAATCAATAAACATTAAGTTCAACAAATATGCATTTTAATCGACTTAACAATAATAATAATAATAATAATAAGATAAATTATTTCGTATAATGAAATTTATAATAAAAAATAAAATAAATAATAATAATAAGTACAAAATTTATAATAATAATAAATAATAATAATCAAAACAAAATTTATAATAATAATAATAATAACAATAATAAATTTATAATAATTATTATAATAATAATAAGATAATTAATTTCTTATAATAATAATAATAACAATAATAAGTAAAAAATTTATAATAATAATAAATACAAAATTTATAATAATAATAATCGTCGTCGTCGTCGTCGCCGTCGCCGTCGTCGTGATGATGATGATGATGATAATAATAATAATAATAATAATAATGAGTTTAATAATATAATTAAGAATAAAAATTTTGCTTATGTGGAAGGAGGGATATTTCTGAAAGTTGCTTATATGTTTTATCTTAGAAACAAAGACAAGAATTTTGTCATTCGGTTTTGGAAGGAACAAAAATTTTTGTTTTTGTCATCCAGGGACAGAACAAAAATTACTTGGGACGGCAACCAAACATACAGAGGGACATGATTTTTTTGTTTTGTCATCTGTTTCCCACTAAAGAGGACATCAACCATACACTACGTAAGGATCACAACAAGGAACAATGCTATAGGCTATATGGTTTTTCCCTCACTTCAAATTCACAAAAAAAGAAGGAATGCCATTATATTGCAAATATGGCTAATATTGAGGAACACCTCTGAGCATTAGCTCAGTATGAAATAATATACTCTTTCGATTTCCTTACCTCTCTCTCCACTTCCAACCTTTGCCTAAGAATTAGCGTTAACGGAAACTCAGACAGGTATGATTTCGATAGTTTTTCTTATTGATTTCGATAGTTTTGCTTATTTCATCAATCATTAGTTATGTCTATTACCCACGAGGGCTGTGGTGGAGCGGTAGGGGCTCCTCCATACTTAACCAAGGTCTTGAGTTCGAGTCTCGAGAATGAAGTCGCTTTAAACACTCGTGAGGGAGAGCTTTGCCGCCCGCAAGGGTCCTTCCTAGCTCGAATCCGTTCTAGTTGGTTGCCCATGTGGTGTTGGATACCGGGTGGTTTAACAAAAAAAGTTATATCTATTTACTAATTATTCTTTCCTTCAAACCTATATGTATCTTTTTAGCTCTTAGTTTTACTTCCTTATCTAGCATGAGTTAAATGATTTTCTATTTACCTGTTTCAGATATAGTTTTACAACACTTCTTATGTAATATTTAATTGACTAGTCCGGTATAGAAGATTAACTGTGCGTTCATTACTCATTATCTTTTCACTTCTTATTAGTTATGTTTGTGTCATTGTTATCTATGCATGTTTACCACTTTTTACATTCTTATCTATCTGTTTCTCTCAATATATTTCTTTGGAAAAATTAACCCTATGTCTTTACACTCCAATTGTCAAAAGTTGGGAAAAATCACCAACTTTCAAAGTTGGTGGTCCCTGTTGGCCTACCATTTTTGAGATTAGTCACGATAAGTTTGGACCTATTCATATTGAATATTATTTCTAAATTATAAAATAATTTAACAATATATACTGTATAATTTATAAGTGATCGGTTCTTTTTTTTTTGTTACAAAGGAAAGAAAGACAAAGAGACTAGCTCATAGTGTCGAACTCCCGACGAAGAGATTGATGGTAAAGAATTCCTTGCACGTCGCAGTGAAGTGCATCCAAAAGGCTCCAGGGGGCTCCCGAAGAATATGCATGCCCAGCGAGGCGACCGAAACTAGGTAGGCCAAGTGATCTGCACATTGATTCCCTTCCCGAGGCGTATGCTCAATGTGGACGGTCCACTCCAGCTGGTGATCGGTTCATTTTTTAAGCCATCCATCCGCTCAATTATTGACCTAAGGTGTCTTTGGGTTTTGTGGTTTTTCAGTAGCCTCGGATGTTGTAATGCAAACTCTCAATGATGATTGCATGGGTGTTAGTCGCACTCTGCACCTTAATCATGTTATTAGATCTGGCTAGTTGTTAGCTCTTTTATTTACCAAAAAAACAAAAAAAAAATGGTGGAAATCCTGTTATGATATCCTCATAAAGCGAATTGGGCTTGCAGGAATTAAATTTGCATAATACGGCCAAGTCGATGGTTGTTGAATCAGGCTTTTGATTGTTAGATACTTATCGTCAACATAATTGAAAATTTTAATACGTAATAAATTATGATTTTTGTAAACGTGTGAAATAGAAATTAGATTATAAAAAAATTAGGATGACTTTTTGACTTACAAGAAAAGAACTGAATCATTTTTTTTGTGCGGACTGACGATGATGTTTGAACTACTCGCTACATTACAAATCGGGTTCCCTGTAATTTGGTTTATATGAACATATGGACAAGTCAATGGCAGTTATATAAGGTCTTTAATAATTATATATCCACCTTTTTCGTTTGAAACAAAAACAAGAAACAAGTCATTTTTAGCTGTACAAAGTAGTGCGAGGACTAATTAATGAAGTCAATGGTCGTTAGAGAAGGTCTTTAATAATTATATATCCATCTACAGTTGAAAATATGCCTCCCACCTTCTATAATAATACTACGTTTGTTTTGACAAGAGAACGACACTCTCGGCTTTGTAATACAGACGATCTACGAGCATTAATAGTCTTGTAATGAACCTTATTTACACAGAAATGATTTGAAGTGAGCGAGACTGGAAAGAATCGAGCTCCATATAGGAAGATACGTCTTAAGGTAAGTTACTCTTCTTTCTTTCTGCTTTAGAATTTTCCAGGTTTCTCATCACACTCTTTTACATCAAGTTTTGGTGGCTACATATCCTTGAGTCAAACGACAGCCTCTTCTGCTTTAATTAGCTCTTCTGATATATCACTGATATGTTTTTGTCTGTTTTTCCAAAATTTTCCTGATCTTGGAACGTGACAAAAAGTTTGGGATTTCTCCCCTCACACCTATTAGATGATCCTTAGCTAAAATCTCTACCAATTCTAAAGACTTTCTCGTGAAGGTTCTCACGTTCCAAGAGCCGATTCTAACTAAATCATCACCGTCTTTACTCGGGTAAGTTGCGCGGCTGCATCCAATAATGCTATCGGAAGTCATCCCTCCTTCCCCTCGTCTCTGACGTGTCTCGATAGAAAATGTTAAAAAGTCACGAAAGCCGAAAAAAGTCGACCCCCCACAGACAGTACGAATAAGAATAGAATAAATAGCAACGGAAATTAAAAAGAGTATATTAAATAAATAATAATAATTATTATTATTATTGAGAAAATGAATAAAAATAAATATAACAATATATATATGTAAATAGTTTATTTTATAATTTTGGAAAAAAAATTTTGGTTGTTTATTATTATTTAAAATATATATATAGAGAGAGATAGGAATTTAAAAATAATAATAGTAATAATAGAAAATAATAATAAGAAAAATTGAAAATATAAAAATAACAGTAGAAGTAATAACAGTAATAAAAGATTAAAACAAAATAATGCAGAATAATATTAAGAATAGTACGACGAGACTACTACTAATAGAAAAATAGAGTCCACTGATATAGCAATGCAAACAAATAGATAATGAATAAAAAATACTAACAATAATAAATAAAAAGAAATGAATAACAGTAGAGTATTATTAGTAATAATAACTAAAGGAACAATAATAATAGGAAAAAAAATCGAGAATCAAGAAGATAAAACCTACCCGAAAAAAGAGGTACTACTGTAAATAAAAGAAAGAAATAATACTTCGAATATCAGAGCCAGACCGCTATTAACCTAAAAAGTAGCTTTAGTGAAATCAGCAGTGAATCATATACTAAGAAGCCAATCGGAGAAGAGCACAAAGGAAAACAAGCACAGGAGAAAGAAATAACATCAACCCCACTTGTAAAAGCGTTGTCCCCAGAAAGAAAGCAACCAAAAGCGTTGTCCCCATTCCCTCAATTATTGTCCTTCGTAGATGCCTACGTTTGCTGATCAACGGTGAAAATCCTGACATCCTCATAAAGCGGATGTCCTTGAGCTTGCAGGAATTAAATTTGCTCAATGGTTATTGAACCAGGCTTTTGCTTGTTAAATACTTATCGTCAACATTATTGAAATTTTTAACACGTAAAAAATTATGATTTTTGTAAACGTATGAATTAGAAATTAATTCCCACAAATTATATATTCAAGATTTTACGTCCAAATATTTTTTAAAATTTCTAAATAATGAACTGCATCGTTTATTATAATTTGTATCAAAGTTATGAATACTTTATACTAGTTTGGGATTTGATTCTAATACTGTTTTATATAAGTATTGATTAATATATATCAAATATCGTTTTAAATAATTTTTTAAAATTTTTAAACCGACTCTGAGTACCGAGTACCGTTTTTTAAGCAGGTGTCTTTGGATTGGCAGGAGTTTAATGAGCATAATTTGTAACAGTACCGATATTAGATTTAGTCACGATAAATTTGGACCTACTCATATTGAATATTATTTCTGATTAATTTTTAAATTTATGAAAATATTTCTTGAAAATTTGAAAAATTATAAAATAATTTAACAACATATACTGTATAATTTATAAGTGATCGGTTCATTTGGTAAGCCATCCATCCGCTCAATTATTGTCCTTCGTTTTCTGTATGAGTGACATTTTTGGCTTACAAGAAAAGAGCTGAATCATTTTTAGCCGCACATTACCGATATCAATCCTTTTTCGTTTGAATCTCTCAGGGCTGTGCCCTCTTTAAACACCAAAAAAAAAAAAAAAAAACAAGAAGAAACGAGTCATTTTTAGCTGTACAAAGTAGTGCGTGGACTAATGAAGCCAATGGTCGTTAGAGAAGGTCTTCAATAATTATATATACATCTACAGTTGAAAATATGCCTTCCACCTTCCATAATAATACTATGTTTGTTTTGAACTTCATCCCATAATAATACTATGTTTGTTTTGACAAGAGAACGACACTCTCGGCTTTGTAATACAGACGATCTACGAGCGTAAATAGTCTGGTAATGAACCTTATTTACACAGAAGTGATTTGAAGTGAGCGAGACTGTAAAGAATCGAGCTCCATATAGGACGATACATCTTAATGTAAGTTACTCTTCTTTCTTTATGCTTTAGAATTTTCCAGGTTTCTCATCACACTCTTTTACATGTATTGATGATCAAGTTTTGGTGGCTACATATCCTTGGGTCAAACGACAGCCTCTTCTGCGTTAATTAGCTCTTCTGATATATCACTGGTATGTTTTTGACTGTTCTTCCAAAATTTTCCTGATCTAATTGGAACGTGACAAAAAGTATGGGATTTCTTCCCTCACACCTATTAGATGATCCAATCTTCTTGCCTTCAGTTTTTCTATACCTACGCCTAAAACTGAGTAATATAGACTGGTGCTATGTCTCCAAGGTTATTAAATTCCGTTGGAACTCAATCTGCTGCCTTTTGTGGGTTACCATCTTAATCTTATTTTGGCGTTTATGACTCTGTAGAAGACAAAGCCATGTCTGACATGAACGAGATCGTCGCTCATACAGAGAACGTGTTCATCGTCACTCATACAGAGAACGTGCTCAATCACTCACCTTCGATGCCATCAGATCGAGAAGACAAAGCTATGTTTGATATGAACGTCACTCGTATAGATAACAAGCTCGATGGCCTATCTTCGATGCCAACAGATGGACTTTTACCAAGAGTGCCTAATCTTCTGCGAAGAGTTAACGAAAAAGCTTATGAGCCTGACATAATTTCAATCGGCCCATACCACCAAGGAAAAAGTCATTTAGCTATCATGGATGGGCACAAGTTTCGTTTTCTCAAAAATCTTCTTTTAAGAAGAAACGAGAGTAGCATTGCAAGGTATGTTGATGCTCTCATCAAATTAAACGAAAAGCTAAGAATTGTTACGAGAAACAATTTCGAGAAGAAAAACAGGCTGGCGACTTCTTAGAAACAATGCTGGTTGATGGGTGCTTTATTGTGGAGCTGATTCGTTATAGTATACCACCAGTCATACCGCGTTTGTATAAAAATACATTGTGCCATGATCTACTTTTACTTGAGAATCAGCTTCCGTTCTTCATATTACAAGAGTTGTTTGATATGACTTCATTACCAAACGAACCGAGCAACCTTGAGGACAACATAATATGGTTCTTCGGGGAACTTCTGGGCCCGGGCTGCAAAGGAAGTAAACATAATTTGCCAAAAGATCCAGTCCATTTGTTGGGGTTAATGCATGACTATTGGCTTCCTTCTCCGACAGGTATGACGACTGACCCGAACAGGAAAGGCCAGGAAGAACAAAGAACCAATGATGCAAAAGCTCCCACAGAGCTCCATGAAGCAAGAATCAAGTTGTCCATCAATTGCGGCTTAATGACCGATTGCGGCTTAATATGTAGAAAAGAAGCAAGCAAAGAAGAAGATGCAAAAGCTCACATACCATGTGCCACAAGGCTCTATGAAGCAGGAATCGAGTTCAAAAAGGCAGAGGGATGCAGTATTTTCGATATAAAATTTGCAAAGGGGGTCTTGGAAATTCCGAAGTTAAGAATTGAGGACGACACAGAGTCTCTGCTAAGAAACCTAATTGCATATGAGCAATTCTGGGAAGATGATATGCCTGTCATTGACTATGCCAGCTTCATGGATTGGCTCATAAACTCTGAAAAGGATGTGGAATTGCTTTGCTGCAGTGGAATTATTGACAATTGGTTGGGAAATGATGAAATGATAGCAACCATGTTCAATAGACTTAGTGAGAATGTCACTTTCAGTATAAGATCATCAATCTACTCAGAAATATATAAAAAGGTGGACAAGCACTATGGTAGGAAATGGAATTTATGGAAGGCAAAATTGAGACATGACTACTTCAACGGTCCGTGGGCATTAATATCATTTTTAGCTGCTATCTTCTTGCTGCTGCTCACAGTTCTGCAAACCGTATGTTCGGTCCTTTCCGTTCATCATTCGTGATGATCCAGTCCAAATTCCCTTTTCTTGTTCGGTTATGGACTATATACCAAGTTGTTTGTATGCTACTAGTATGATCGAAGCTTGGTTTGTAGTTTTCAACTACTCTTAGTCATTGTCTAATTTCATATAAATGCCGAGGTTTTTGCTTGTTATCTAAAACTTACGATTGACAATCTGGTATTCACGTGGAATGATAGGGAATGAGCTTTCTTAAAGCATATTATCATGACTAACATACAAGATTACTATTAAAGAAAGACTGGATAGTAAGATAGCTCTATTGATGATAACTTTATTATATAAAAATCATGATACCTGTGGTCTTCCTCCTTGAAAAAGTAAAGTTGGTACGAGTCAATGCCATTCATCTTATTTAGTGATATGTTCTTTTTTATATATTTTGTGTTCCTCCTTATGTCCGTCGTCGTTGTCGTTTTCTTCCATCGCCTACCATCTTCGTTGTTGGTTGAGAATCACTCTTCTACTAGCCCTTATTGCAGCAGTTGTTTTTTCTTATTTTACTCTCTGTCGAAAAGGGTTAGTTCTTGAGGTAACTCTTGTCGAGGTAACAAAAAGTAAGTTTCTTTGTGTTATTCTCCCTCTTTCTTGGCGCTCTCACTCTCATCCTTCAGTTGGCATTAATGTTTTATTATTATTATAATTATCCTTTTATTGAGTTTATTATTAGTATGTAGTAGTTTTATCATCATCATCATCATTATTATTATGTTTATTGTTATTATTTTTAGTATTATTATTATTGATTATTGATTATTATTATTATTATTATCCTTATGTATTTATTATAATTTTATTTATTTAAATAATTGCGTGCCTTTTACTTTTTTACTCTTTTAACCTGCATCGCTATTATCCTGTCACATTTGTATGTGTGTCTACCAGAAGTAACCTCTCTACTGTGTAAGGGTAAGGCTGCGTACTATCAGACCTCCCCAAACTCCACTTTACTATGGGACTTCGGGATACGATGATAATGATGATGATTAAAATTGAACAAAAATATTAATAAGGAAGAACAAATAAGATCTAATAGTATGGTAGAAATTAATATACACACAAAGAAATTATCAATTATGTTAGGATTTATTTTTAATATATCCTATTTTTATTTTTGGCATTTTAAATTGGACATGGGAATTTTCTTCATAATTGAAGATGTGTCTTAATTGGTGATTGTGTATTGAAGACTGAATTGTTTTGGAAGTAGATGGTGCTTGGGATTTGAATTGGCAAAATCTTCTTAATTAGCATAACTTTCGGTGATTGATTTCCTATCCAACACTATCATTATTTCAAATAAAATCTTTTAAGGAAAATAAGGCAAGGTTGCGTGATTAAAAAAAAGAGTGTGGTTTTTGGGCTGTTGTGCATCGTGTGTGATTGCAAGGAGTCTGCGCATATGACCTTCTCTTTTTGGTGAACCACGCTGGAGTGTAGTCTGCTGATTTGATGTTGCTCTGTTTTGCTTTTGATCTTCTGCTTTGAGATAGTTTCGTGAGTCTACTTAGAGCAACATTGCATCACTGGTGTTATCTCTATCAAGCAGTTTAAGGGTTATGCGCAGTTGCTGTTTTTGCTGAGTTCTTGATTAGTGGTTGCAGTACTAAAAAAGCTTTGTCACAGATGAGTACTCATATAGTTGGTGCTGCTACTTGAATATTTTAGTGAAGAATTTCAGATATGAAATTGTTGTATTCTTATTTTATTTGTCCTTACTTTTGGGTAGAAATAGCTAGGAAAATCCTCTGACAAGGTTAACACGAGTCGGTCGTGTTATTGGGCGTGAAAATCTTTCACGGGTAGTTAGGTTGTGAGTTGGTTACATAGATTGAGTTGTACGGGGTAGATCAATCTTTTGTAATTTTTTGTAAACTACAGTGGAAGAAATTAATCTGAGTGAGGGCCCTGCAGACGTAGACAAGTTTGCCGAACTGCGTTACCAAATTTTCGGTGTCTTTACTATTTTGTGTTTGTGTGATTTATAGTCTGCGAAATTATTAATCACTTTGGTTTTTCAAATTATAGTTGAAGATTAGAGACTAGAGAGCATATATTAAGGTTGAGTAAACAAGCTGATATGACAATTTAAAACCTGCATAAAAACACATAAATAAATAATTATATCTTCAATTATTAAAAAAAATTACATGAAAAATAAGTAATTCCAAAAACAAAGATTAAAAATAACTATCTTGCAAAAGAAAAGGAGATGGCTAATAGTTATAATTTGGATCGTCAATAGTTCACTCTACTTTATCTACATATAAAAATTTTATTATGTAAATTATACCTAATAATTTTAACAATAATTGCATTAAATGAATATTAAACACTTAATAATCAACAACCGAATATACCTTCATCATCAAATATGTTTTTCTAAATATTTTTTAGATAAATGATTGGTCTCCTCCGTATCAGTAACTCTATTAATATAAAAATTAAAAACACAATATAAGATAAGATAATATCATAAAACATAGACAAAATTGATATACCATAAATAATAAAGTTTACCCTCAATATCTTCATCATCTAACCAACTTCAAGCATACATAAGGGCTTCCACAATTCTAGGATGAAATCAAGCATAATGAGGATTAATAACTTGACTACCAGTACTAAAAGCAGACTTCAAACCAACAATAGATGTTGGAATTGCTAAGAGGTCTCATGCAATTTCTTGGATGATTGGAAAATTATTTTCATGGTTCTTTTACCATAGCAATACATCAAACTCCCACCTTCAAATTTGGTTGAACTATTTGCTGTCAAATATTTGTCTAATTCCATTATACTATAAGAATTCCCACCTTTTTTAAAAGAATTTTATGAATGGGGGTTTCACACTAGTATTAGAAGAAGTTGAAGTTGAACCTAAACTTAAACCCGACGTTGGAGTTGAGTTATAACGATCCTAATTTTTTTCCAATATTAGTTGATAATCATTAAACATTTCATACCATAATTATTTAATGATATCAACATGCACTTGAGCCTAATCACTACACAACATGTCATAATAAATATAAACCCCTCCATCTTGTATCTTGGATCCTAGAGAGAAATGATTGCCATAATATGTCTGACCATATACTAGCAAGAATTGAGCTTCTTCGTCATCTACTTTGCCATATCCTAGATTACCTCATTTGAATCAAATATGCAATTAGATAAAGATTTTTTTTATCTTGTACATATTGCTAAAACAAATTGTATGAAGTTTGATGTTTTGTTTCTAAGAACAAAGCAGTAGTAGTATAAAATATTTCCAACTTTGCACAAAGTTCTTTAGCCAACTCCCATTGCTCTTCTACAGGCCAAGAAGTATACTAAGAATCTCTTTGTCTTATCCTAATAAACAACTTAACATATTGGATTGCCAACTACAACATATTAAAGGTTGAATTCCATCTAGTAGGTCAATTCAACACCAACTAATTTGTCCACAGAATGCATTATCTTCATGCAGTTTCTTAACAAATTTTAACTTTTTTTGGTGTTGCACTCCAATATACTACACTATCCTAGATCGACTATAGTATTTCGTTTATTATCTCCAACTCATCCTTTATAATCAAATTTAGAACATACACAAAATAATGTATATAGAATAACCTACTGCTATCCATCAAGCTCCTAACCTAACTTATTCACCTTTTCATATCATCACATCATTTATGCTATAATTATTGACTGTTATGATAGACAACTTCATGTCAATATTCTAATCCGTTAAGCGCTCGATCAATACGATTGTCAATCTTTTGCTTCTACGTGGTGTCGTCACATAAATGAATCTATCATTTGCAAATATGAAAAAAAATCAATCATAACATAATCAAACAATAAATGATAAGAATATTAAATAATATAATTTACCTCAGTGGTCTACTGAGTAGAGTTTAGTCGTCATCAATATAATGCATCATCACTAGTATATAACCCTTATTTTGGTTACTGAATGTCCACATGTTCGTTGTGATGGCAACCTATCCTTCAATGCTTGACAACATTTTTAATATTTCTTTCTTTTGATCCTTATATATCTTCAAAATGTCTTTTGTTAAGGTATCTTAAGTTGGGATCTTAAAGGTTGGTTAGAGTAGGGTAACGAATATCCTAAAATTTTTGCTATCAATTATAAAGAGTGGATGTTCATCCCTAAAGACCAATACTAACCTTGATCTATTACTTTCATAAGTTATAACAGTTATTCATTCTTCCCTCTCATTAGGTTAGGGGTTAAAAATATTTGATCTTCGGATACTATCTTCTTTCTATTACACAAATCCATATATTTCTTTAAATCGGTTGTTCCACCTTTTGAACTCTCGACCAACATCTTGTGACAATATTTACATTCATCCTTCTCTCTTTCTCCCATTGATCTAGTCTTATTAAAGTGATTCTAAATATCACTTCTTAATGGACATGTTGTACTTAGATCTTTTCAGAAATCTATTGCGTAGTTTTTATCACATGCAAAATTTAGAATTTAAAGTAGAATAGACACGACTATGTTATTGATGTACATAAATATAGTATTATCTATATTAGGCTATATTACTATTAATGGAAATGAATAAAAGTAAAATACTCTTGAAGACCTTTCATCAAATAGTTACGAAGCTTTGATGAGGAAAGCGTTAAAGGTCGTTGGGAAGAAGCCAACTCATTTACAAATAACAAAGAAAGACAGTAAATCATCTTCAAAACACAACCCATAGATCAAATGCATAATTAAGAACTCACAATAAATACCTAAAGGCATAATCTAAACTTAGCACAACTTCGTTTGTTTATAAAATAGAACAAAAGAACAATACCGATTCGGTTAATGATGGTTCTTCAACGGTGATGACCACAATACAGAACCCAAACAGAAGAGAGGAGACAATGGTTTGCAAGTTGGAGGATTTTGAGAAATGTTGTCGACTTGAACAAGAATGGAGTAGCTTTTATTGTGGTTGTGATTAAAAACCTAATACAAAACGACGTCATTTTTCTTGTTTAATGGCACAATAGTCGTTTCTTGTTTACTGTAGTTGTTTGGAAGTACTATTAATTAATTTTCTACGATCTATTGTATTTGGTTGACAAACGTCAGATGTAGCGACTAATATATGGTTCGTCGCCAAAGCCCGCGGGTTCATAAATAATATTTATAAATTTATTTGCCTATTCCAAATAAAACATAATTTGAATTAAAATTAAATTATTCAATTGAAAACTATTTCCAAATTAATTTGTTAACCCTTCACATAAATTATAATTGACTTACAATTTTCAGAAAATTATAGATTTTAATTATTATAATTTAAAAATTAATTTCAGAAAATCATACAATTTGATTATTATAATGTAGAAAAACTAATTTTTAAAAATTTTAAAAGACATTCTAATATTTAATGTGTTACTATTTCTAACGCACCATTACAAATTACTGTTTTGTTACGTAAAAGTCTATTTAAATTTGTTTATCTATCAAATTAAAATTAAAGATTAGTCATTCCCAGAAAGTAAGCAAATGAAGAACAACTGCATATATAAGTGAGAAGAAAAATTTTACATTTTGTATGATGTATTAGGAATACCTCATAGATATTAATCAATTAAAAAAAGTAAGAAAGTAAAGAGATTGCTTCAGTTTTGGGCGACAATGTGAAAATTTGGTAGCAAATTGTCTACCATTTGCGACTAAGTGTGGTGGTTGGTCGCAGAAATGGTCTTCTGCGACTAAACTTACTTCGTTAAATTAAATGTATCTTTTTATACAAATAATAAGGTTAATGGTAGATTAAGGGCTAAAGGGTATATGTTGTCTTGTTAGTGATGAATTTAGTAAAAATGAAATGTGGTTTGCATTCCTTATTAATTCAAGTAATAACAAAAAGAAGAAACAATTTTTTAAAAATTTCCCAATTTTATTTTGTTTATCTACCAAATTAAAATTAAATATTAGTAATTCCCAAAAATGGAGCAAATCATGAACAATTTCATATATAAGTGTAAAAGACAAAATTTTCATTTTGTTATTTGTAATAGGAATACCTAATATATGTTAATCAATCAAGAAAATTAAGAATGTAAAGAAAATGCTTGGGTTTTGGCAACGTTATGTATAATTGGTAGCGAATTATCTACCATTGGCGATGACAGTTTTGTTCGTCGCAAAAAGGTGAACATATTAAAATAAATATATGGGATGATGTCGTCCCTGGGATATAAAGTTTTTAATAATCATTTTAGCAAAAAGAAAATTTGTATTAAAAGGTTTAGTATTGGCGATGATTTATCAATTTGGTAGCAAAATGTTATATAATTTACGACGATATTTGATTTTCGTAGCAAACGTTTAACATTTGGCGACGAAATATAGATTCATCGCCAAACGTACCGGATGAGAAAAATTAAACAGATGCTAGGATGACGTCAATTATGGGACGACAAACGACATCATCCTAGCATCTGTTTAAACACAAACGTGCCAAACCTCCTTCTTCCCCCTTTCACTTATCAGCCCCCTTCTCCTTCATTATTTCAAAACCCACGTTGCATTTTTGCCCTATCTTCGACATTGTGAATGAATCTTCTCCTTGCGCTTGCTCTCTTCATATGGTGAGTAGTGTTGACCTTTTTATTTTGTTATGTCATTGAAGTCGAAAAAAGTACAATGGTTTTGTGTTATGTTTTTAGTTTGTTGTCGATTTGTTTGCATTTATTAGTGATGATAATGGTTGAGTTGTGCAAAAGTTCTGTTATTGTTGTTGAAGAAAGGGAAAACTGACATTTGTTATTGTGTCCTAATTGTCATTATGTTTTTATTCTTATTTCTCTTTAAAATTTTTGGGTTCTTAAAGGTGGGCTAATATTTATGATCATCGCTAGAATCATTACGTACCATATAAAGCCAAATATGATATCATTTTTAGGGGTTAGGGGTTTACAGCAACCAATCTTGATAAAGGGATGACAAGGATGATATGAAAGCAAGTATAGGAAGCTGATGATTCCATTTTCACTTTTCAAACTTAGTTAATTCATAATCCACACATAGTGGGGAGATGGGCCGCTTTCGGCTTCATATACGCAAATAACATGAACTGCCCTTCTTATCTTCAGTGTTTTCACTTTCTAAGTTTCAACCATTCCTAAGTCAAGTGGGATCATTGAAGTTCCCATAAGTAAAACCAACAAAAGAGTTAACCAATTACAATGTCATTATGTAATAGAAGAAGTTAAACAAACAAAGCAATCAAGAAACAACTCATCACAGTACAAACATAGGATGATATATAGGCTGAAAACCAGTGATGCAGCTCCAATGAGGCTTATTAGTGAAAAATTCCACAAGTCTAGGAGCAATAGCGAGAACTTTGTTTCTCGATTGAGTTGGATGTCTCATCGAAAATGGTCAACTGAATACGTTGAAGGAGTTAAGAGTTTCATGCAATTGGTAAAAGATCAAATGGGTGATGAATGTAGTATTTGTTGTCCATCCATTGATTGCTTAAATGTCGACTTCCAAAGTCAAGATGTGGTATATAATTACTTGCTAATTCGAGGCATAGATAAATTCTATACTCCATGGCTTTATCATGGTAAACGTAAGGAAGCAAGTTATAGTAAAATTGGCAGTACATGTTATGATGACAGTAACAATAATGATGTAGATGATTGTGATGTGAATGATGATGGTGATGATGGGGTATACAAGATGTTAGACGATTGTCAGAATTATATGGAGACTATGAATGAAACAAGAATGCCTAACAAAATTGGTAGTATTATAGAAGATAATTTTGGGAAGTTATTGAAAGTTGCTCGAGAATAATTATATCCGGGGTGCTCTAATTTCTCACAACTATCATTTGTTGTGAAGTTGTTGCATTTGAAGGTTTATAATAAATGGAGTAACAAATCCTTTGACATGTTAATTGACTTACTGAACGATGCATTACCTATTAGACACAAGTTGCCGAAATCTTACTATGATGCAAAGAAACTGTTAAAGGACATTGGATTGGGATATATTTCAATTCATGCTTGCAATTATGACTATGTTCTTTTTTGGAAGGAAAGTAAAGATCTTCAAGAGTGTAATATTTGTGGTACATCAAGGTGGCAAGTGGATGATGGGAGAGGGAAAAAGATACCGAATAAAATCCTTCAATTCTTTCTTATTAAACCACAATTACAAAGACTCTTTATGTCAACAAAAACAACCATAGATATGAGGTGGCATAAAGAGAAACACATTGATGATAACATTATGTGTCATCCAAC
>JAOSBP010000002.1:10118532-10135990 GCA_027563825.1 Erythroxylum mucronatum | reverse complement strand
CATTTATTTCTTAACTCATTGAATTCATTCCAACTAACTTCATTAATGTCATCTTACTAACATAATCTTACTTAATTTATGCTAACCTAATTTAATCAATTAGGCTAAGCATGATTTATCATTAAAAAAAAATTTTGGGGCTAACAAATGGGTCACGGACCCTTTTCCTCTCTCTTCCTGTTACCCAACGCCATGTCATTTGGCTTCTAGTTATCCAAAAGACATGTCGGTTGGTGTTGCTATATAAGGTTTAGCAACTTATGAAAAGATTAATGTTTCTTAATGTTTTCTGAACCATTGAGGAAAACACTAAAGGAAGAAGACGAGGAGGAAATAAACTCTTTCAAAGCAATCAACATTTAACGAAAAAGCAATTATGGATACAGGTACACAAAATCATTCAATCCGATAAATTGATTTACACGTACGTCTACTTAGATTGACTATTAATATTGGTGTGGCCCTTCGATGCATATTTCAGTTTTGACACAAGGTCTAATACACTGATCTCTGGAAGGGAACAAATAATTTGATCTCAAGTTCTTTTAAGTATGTTATTTGTCACTAGTTTCAGAGATGATTTCTTAAGCTTTGAACTTGGATGCGTGTCATATACAGCTGGGCGTGTCAAGTGCCACCGAGACTCTCTGTGGACAGGCATTTGGAGCTAGACAATATCACATGATGGGATCTACTTGCAGCGTTTTATTGATCATCAATTGTGCTGCTGCAACCATTTTGTTACCTGTATTCATCTTCTCATCTCAGATCTTCAGACTGCTAGGATATGGAAAAGACATAGCCCACGACGCTGGAGCTATCTCACTCTGGTTCATCCCAAATCTCTACTTCTTTGCCTTCTCATTTAGCATTCAAAATTACTTACAGGCTCAGCTGAAGAACATGGTTGTTCGGTGGGTTTCTATCTTCTCATTTATACTTCTCTTGCTATTGTCATGGATCTTTGTGAGCAAACTGAGCTGGGGCATTCCTGGTGCAATGGCTGCCCTGAACATATAAAGTTGGTCTTATAATTGTGGAGTTGGTTTATACATGTGGTGGCTGGTGTTCTGTTTCTTTTATAGTTAACTGAGAACTCCTAGAGAAAAGAACAGTATGCTTCACTGTAATATTAGAAACGTTAAGCACATGTAATTCTATTCTTCATTTTAACTATTTTGCTTGCGAGAATAGTCTAGTGCTATGGTACAATGCTTTGACAATCCTTTTGGAGGGGTATACGAAGAGTGCAGCAACTGAAATATCGGCATTGTGCATATGGTAAGATCATCATCAAGTAACATACCTCCAGGAATCTGTCTATCAAAATTGATCCTGCTTGATGATTTTCTAATGTGCAGCCTCAATGTCAAAACGTTTGAATTTATGCTATGTTTTTGCTTCCTAGCTGCCTCCAGGTACTACTTTAAAACAAGTTGAAAGTTTTAAATGAGCTTCTTGAAAATGACTTGACTACGTTACTTTGTTGAGCAGTGTGCGAGTTTCAAATGAACTAGGAAGAGGAAATGCTAAAGCTGCAAAGTTTTCTATCAAAGTCAACTTCTGGGCTTCAGTGTGTTTGGGAGTTTTCTTTTTCACTGTATGTCTATTACTGGGTCATCAGATTGCCCAACTGTTTACAAATGAAGAGGCGGTCATTGAATCTGTATCCAGCCTTTCCCTCGTCCTAGCTTTCTCAGTTCTACTCAATAGTTTTGAGACGGTATTCACAGGTATGCTTGAGGACTGCTTTCCGGAAATAAATAACCGATTCTTTTGTTTTCTTGTCTTCCATTTTGGATGTGCAGGGGTGGCCATAGGATCTGGTAGACAAAGTATGGTAGCATATATCAAACATCATTTGCTATTATGGGGTTGGGCTGCCTGCAGGACTCATTCTTGGATATGTTGCTCGTCTGCAAGTAAAGGTGATTTGCTTCTGTCTCCTATCCGCCATTGGTGACTCGCATTACTAATGATTACCACCTCCGATCCAAGGAACGAAATTGAAACCCCAAATAGAATATAAAATCCAAGTGAGAAGGGCATTTCTATGGTAGCTGGTTCTTATTATCAACACAATCATATTCTCTTTTGTAGGGTATCTGGATTGGATTGATTCTGGGAGATGTACTGCAGCTTCTTAACCTCGGCTATATTACCTTCAGAACCGATTGGTATCAGCAGGGAAAGAAAATTTCCCTTGGAAGCACAAACGAATGTATCCAACAAAACGATCCATTTGAAGATGGAATATAACTGTACATAGTTATAGCAAATTCACAATTTGGATGACTAAATACCTTTTGCCCTTTTTTTATAGGCTAATGAAGCATCAGAAAGGCTTAATCATTGGTTCTTGCAACCTTCAGATGAATCAGATTAAACTTCTATCCGAAAGAGATTGATTGGCTGATTCTCATTATAGTTTGTAAAATATAGTATTGCATGCACAATGTTTAAGCGCCTTGAAGTTTGGCAATTGACCTGCTTGTTTTTTCGAGCATGGCTTACCATCAGGGTGATGAAATAGCTTTATTCCCAGTTTAGCCCATTTCAACATAAAGAAAAAAAGATTAGCATTACCTCTCAGACGTGATTTCTTTATTGGTATAATTATATTCATTTTAATGATAGATCTGTGGACTTGTCTTCACAGATATATTTGGAAATTTGGAACCTTATATTTCACAAGGATAATAAGGTAATCAGAAAAGAAACAAAGAAAGGAAAAGGATGTATTTTTACAGTCAACGCAGTGATATCATCCTCTCAATAGATTATATGCCGGTAAGTCTTTGACACTGTAGACATCTTCAAGGGCAAGCTCCCGCTCTAATTGTGTCCTCGTCGATTTTAAGACATCCTGTAATTAAGAACAAATAAAAGACTATAAGATGATGCCAATGAGAGCACATCAAATTCATGAAATTAAAATTTTTAGAACTTTGGCTTTTCAAAACAGGTTACATTGAAGTCCATATATGAAGCGCGCTTTGCAAGCCATTGAGCATCCATCATTTGAAAGGATACACAAAAGAGGTTGTCAAATGCCATTTCATCTTCAGCCAACAGTTGTAAGAATTTAACTCCTGCTTGACTAGATGGCTTCCCTGAAAGAAACAATTAAATAATTGAACTCTAAGAACTCAACAATCTAATATCAGTTGGAGTATGATAAGGTAGGATATCAAATAAGTGATCACATATTGGAATGTTTATCAAGGTTAAGTGATCATGAATTGCACCAGTTAAAATTTGGGGTTGTATAAATTTTCAGCTCATTAAACCTTTTATAGGAATTATACCTGTCTGAAGATCCAGCATTTGGGCCAACACAAAGGAAATGTTTATGCCAGCAACAGCAAAGGGATACTCCCAATCAGCTCTTTCTCCATCTTTTTTATGTAACAATCGCTGGAATGATTCCTGTGAACAACAACCAGTTCAACATATGGCAGTATGTAGAATAAGCAACCCTATTAACCATACAGTCACCCAGAACGACGCTTGATTTGTTTGGGGATGGAAAGCAGAACATAAAACAGAAATAACTGCAGACCTCAATGCAAACAAGCAAGACAGGTATCTGTTTTGATAGGAATCATAAACAGTTTTAGAAGAGAAGGAAGGACTCAGAAGTAGAAAGCAAATACACTGACACACAAGAAGTCACTCCTGAGGAAATTTTCATCATTTACTCTTGAGCTCAATATTCCCATGAACTATAAAGAAAAGTATCCACAGCACATGCCCAGAAAAAGATCCCAAGCACAGCCCATTCATTAACTACTGATGATAGTTTTAAACTGAATCCCCACGCTCTCATCCATTGTCAGGATGGTCAACTGGGATAGAACTAAGTTGCAATCCAAGCCACAAACTGAAGAATGGTGATTCCACAATGTCCAATTGTCAACATAATTACAATTCTCACCATAAATTTGCAAGTACATAGAGTTCTGTAAGCTAGCAGACAAAAATCAGGGCATAATTTATTAAATCAGCTGCTTGAGCAAAAGTAAAAACAGAATCAGCTTAGGGATTTGAGTTCCTTTAATTGATAGGAAACTATGCCATCCAATAGGTGTGACAATCGTTGAGATAACAAAAGATCATCAGAGTGTTCAACTTCTTCGTAGACAATTTGTATAGAATTCCTTCAAATGATGTAAATGATTAGAAATGTCATCATTTCCAGGTTCTAGACTAGATCGGATACGATTTCATAATAATAGTCAGAAAACAAGAATCCTGATCTCAACATTACTTCCCTCACAGTATAATCTTAAAGGACTAGGAAATAGATGCCAAATTTTATTTGTTGTGGAACGATCAAAATAGTTTATCATGCATCACTCATGAAATGGAGCTCCATGCATGATGCAATGTAAGGCAATATATGGTCACCTGAAAAGTAGGTAATAATACAACATTGACATCACAAATTGTAGGTGTCTAAGGGACAAACCGGATACTTCATGGCAAAGTAGATGAGATTCTCCAATGATATAAATCCTCCACCCCTTCATTCACATGGATTGAATTAATGTGAGTTGAATGAACTCAAGAGATATCATACACAACAATTTTCTACATACCGAAAATCAGTAGAGGGGTCTGAACCCTGCCAACCCATCTCCTTCCAAAGTTCAGATTTTAGAGATGGGAGCTCCCTCTCAGGGAAAGATAACCTCCATAATTGCCTAAGTGCATCCTGAAAGACCCACAAAAAAGTATCAATTGCTATAGTTTGAAACACCTAACTTCAAGTACAAAGCCATCACATGCTTGCTGGGAACTTGTACCCAACCTAGTGCCAAATGAATCTTAGGTAGACTTCACAACAGATAAATGTATTAAACCTAAAAAATGCTTCACCATTGAAGTTAGACCTTTTACATGATGGAAAAGAAGAATGCGACTTTAGTATTTAACAATCAGAATAAGAAGTTCTCAACCTAAAGTGGCAACTCATTCATATTGTAGGATTGGAATAATGATCTACTCCCTAGGCCAGTGTAACAGTTACATTAACCAACCAAAAAAGAAAACTTGTTCCACGTGCATGAGAGAGAGAGCGAGAGAGAGAGAGAGAGCTCACTTGATGCTCTAGAAGTGAACTATCAAAGGGTACCCCCAACCTTCGCTGCAGATTTCTGAGCCTTTCTTCCTTAAACGATACCAATTTAAGGCATAATAAATTCAAAGCTCAATATGCTCACAATCAATTTGAATAGTGTATAGAAAGCTATAAATCCAAAACATGCTCAAAACTAAAAATATTGAGCCAAACGAAACATATAACAATGTTGAAAGACTTGATATCATGTAGGATCGCTACAAAACATGTTAACAACATTTAATGTTCATGAATATGCTGTAACATTAGGTAGCTAGAAGATAACATTAAGGATTTGAAAAGTAATAATTGGTCCAGGAATCACCCCAAGAGTTTGGAACAAGAACTAGAAACCACTCTAAGGTGTTTGTAGTAAACAAAAGTGGTGATATCACTCCAATAGGTCCTAGAAATCACTTAATGGGTTTAGGAATCAATCTTAGCAAAGAAAACCTCACACTTCCAAGCTGAAATTCAGAATCCAGAAAATGTCCTTCCTCATCCGAACTGAACCATTGAACTTATAATCAAGAATACTGACATGATAAGGACACAATATGTTACCCTCGTAAATATTGGATCTTAACTTAACAATGACTCAAAATAAACCTGTTTTAATTTAAATTTTAATAAAGAAAACCGACAATTAAAGTAAATAAAAATTACATTCCCTTTCACAATAACACCTCTGGAAAACACAGAAAACAGTTTTGAGTGCAAGAATTCACTTATTTCACGTAGGATTACATAGGTAGATACGTGCAGAAGACCAACTTCTTGATATCAACAGTGTAACTCATACATGTGGCTGATCAAACTGACATTTGTGGAGAACAGAACTAGGGTGTGATTAGCAGACAGATGTTGTGAAGATATTAGGTTGAGTTTAAATCAAAGTAAAAATATGTTCCCCCACAGGATAGAACAATGCTTGTCACTGGGAGGATCATGTTTGGGTTAAGCATTATTAACCAAAAAGGTTAGCCTTTACTCATACAACACACTTGTTTGCCTCCACACAATAATTATTTATGTACGCTGCGGCCTTCATAACATTGTTCATTTCCGGTTAGTTATTCTCTGTATCTCTATCAAACATTCACCTTACAGCTCCTGCCCATTTAAATTCGTTAAGAACATAGCATGCACAAGAGAGGTGCAACACGACATAAAAGAAACTATAAAGGTTCTGCATAAGAAAAATATGTATGATAGAAAAAAGTGTATTATACAGTTTTCTTTGACATCATCATGTAAAGTTGCAAACTAAATTAAAATAAAAGAAAAATGAAAGGAAAAAAGGTCTTCATAATCACAATGCAGGACAACTTTCAGCAACTGCCAGCAATGAACTAAAGATAACTAAACCATACCTGTAAAGGACTAAGACATGGTAAGAGGAGCTTCTTGTTTATGCCATTTTGATCGGTGGAGAAGAGAGGTAAAAATCTTCCTATAAGCGATCCAGAACCTAGGACAATATTTGCTATCAAAGTCAAGATCAAAACGTTAGCAAAACAGATTCACTTTTGTGATTACATACAAAGAAATCATAGAACTACAGTATCTTCACTCATGCAGGGCATATAGGTTAATATTGAATAATGAATAGATATGATCCTACAAAATAACAGTTGGCTTTGCAATCGAGGCTGCACACACTTTCCAATTAAATTGACATAATTCCAATTCAACAAAAACAAAAAGATAATTGTCAATATTTTTTTTATGCACTGCAGTTTAAAGACGTTTACAGACCATTAATAAATATAAAGACAAGCCAACAAGTTCAACACAAGAAGAAATGTCAATATATATACCTTATCATTGAAAAGTATTTACATTTAGGTATACGTTCCAGATTTGTAATCCATATTGCAATATATGTAAGAAAAACATGAGCTCATAAGGCATACATGAATCATCTCCCAATATAACTTCACAAAACAAAATTGGCAGTTAAAGCAATCTAATAAGCAAATCGTGACATTAAGCTACCATCTTGAAATTTTAAAAAACCAAGTCACATAATATTTCTAAAAATAGCCCTAAAATCTTAGTATCTCCATCCAGTAACTGCTGCATGTAAAGATGCTGTATCTCTGATCTAGGTGTAATAACAAGTCAAAAAATTTACCTACTATTTAAGAAGATTTTCCAATTTAAAGTAACATACCTAACCATTGTGCCCACTGAGCAATCAATTGGGAGAATATAAGTGTCCAATGAAGGTGCTCCTTCCTCCGCTCAGCACTCCAAATATCTTCTAGTGTAAGGGCCTACCAACATACAAAGATATAAGCTATGTGGAAACATTACTTCTTAAAAGAAATCAGCAGAAAACCAGAAGAAAAGTCATGAACTCACACTTGTAGCCACAGCATCACTGTCACGGTTCCCAAGTAACGGTTCACTTAAACCATCAAAGTCTGACGAATCAAAGTGTTCATGCCTTTTCCCATCAACATCCCCATGATGGAGCCTTCTTCGCAATGTTGACGTCATTACTCAAAGTCAAACCTGTAGAACATTGCACGAATAGAAAGTATGAACACAATTGCCCAGATCAATGATCCTAATTCATTGTAAAACTCATAACCAACAAAAGCATACGCAAAAATAACAACATCAAAGAATCATATGGCCAAGATATTCGAATTAGATCTAGACCCTAAACTGAACAAGGGCAGAAAGAGGATCAGAATATCTGAACTCAATGCATCAGCACCACGCTTGTAAACATACAGGACAATTGAATAGCCATCATTATAAAATGTTCACCTAGCGTTAAAGTTAGGGCGTTTGAAAGGAATACTCCAGGTTTTTAACTTAATTAAGCGAAATTCGTCAAAACCCTAAATACCCAGTTGGTCAAGAAGCACAGAAACAAATTAAAGAAAACATAAAAAACAACCAAACGCAAATTTGGGTCAACCCACGAAGTTTCAAACACAAAAGCATCTCGTTGAAGAATTCAAAAGGCTACCCAATTGTGAACAAAAAGAACGTACCAAATATACAATGAGAAAAGAAGGCTGAGTGGGAGAGAAAACCTCAAATAGCCAAAAGGAAACCCCCGTTGTTAAGAAAGCTTCAACAACGTGCAAACTGATATAATACCTATACTTTTTGTATGGAATGCTCACATTATGTTATGTGTGAGCGCACACACACACATATATATATATAAAGAATAAAAGAAGAGATCAATTGAGTCTCCAAATCTCTCTAAAGTGACCTTCTCCAGAGCAGAATAGGAGAGAATCAGAGGGAGAGAGATTTGAGAGACTTTCAATTTAGTCTTGTCTCTGTTTGTTGGTTTGTCTGTTACTGCTTAATTAACTTATTAACTCAATTTCTTTCGTTTTTTCAGTTCCCTTCCACGCATTCTGTTGGATGGAACCAACAATGTTTTAAGTTGTTGGGTTTTTATCTCATTCTAGGCTTCAAAACAATGTTTTAAAAATTGGAAGTTAAAGTAATAAAATAAAATTTTAAAAGGTTTGGTTAGTATTAAATTATTATAAAATTAGCTTAAATTTAAATAAAATTTTATTTAAAAATGATCTTTATTTATTAAAGAATTTAAAACTTAATTAAAAAATTATTAAATGAAAATATAGTTTATAAGAATTTATTAGTTTACAAAAATTGACCGATTAATTAATAAACTGATCAATTTTTAACAACAAAAGTTACTAAAATAAATCGAATCGAAATTATTTAATATTTATAAAATTATTTAAATTAAATCCAACATATAACTTAATTTTAAATTGTTGAATTGTCAAGTTTTTTAATTCAACTATTTATTTATAAATTATTGTTTATACTTTTATCTTATTAAAAAATAACAATTACTAATATGTACATAAAAAATAATCACCACAAATTGCATATGTATAAAGAAATACATGCTTAATACTTAGCCCCCAAAATAGACCACCCTCATAAGCCACACCTGCCTTGCGAAGTTACACTCCAGCTGTAAATACTGCTGCAATGTTGCGTTACATTGAAGTATAGGCCCAATTGCGACTTTACTCTTCTTCTTTTTTTATTTTTTAAGGCAGGCCGAATAGAGAATCAAGTGCAAAAATAGAATGTTCCATGTTTTTGGCTTAAAAGGGAGTAATAGATTCGAGAAAAGTACACCTCCAATGTATTTATTTCAGATAAATTTTATTACAGAGAGCTGAAAGCAGTCGCCTTGCAGCACTCAATTTTTGCAACCAGCATTGCAAACCCAGCCATGGAGACACAAAGCATAGGCAAATCCTAACGAATGTGTTTTCACATGCACTCTCTACTCATAGCCTTGACACAGACAAATTTTGAACGTTCTAGTAATAATTTTACATGAACATGGTGATATTAAGATCCAACTATCTAGGAAAATTTTCGTTTGTGCAAATCTCCTAAGGAGCCTCGAACAAACTTCACTTGAAATCTTCAAAAACATGCCTTCTACTTATCTATTAATATACACGGTCACACAAAGTCCAGGGGGAAATCTTCTAGCCTTAAAAGATTTTGAAAATGTAAGCAGGTTAAAGTATGGCTAGAGCAAATGCTGGGCAAATAAAAACAAAGATTAGTCAACAATGCCCTCTTAGACTGCCTCCCAAACCACATGGAGATTATTGTCGAGGCACGGGAGGAGTTGCCTGCGGATGGTTCTGGCCATAGAATCCAATGCCTGGTGGCCTGTAATATCCTCCAGTCGCTGATGTTTGCTGCTGCTGTTGCTGCTGGGACAGTTGCTGAGGCTGCGACTGCTGGGGTGGTTGAGATGCAGGCCTTGCTAATCCCATTGCCATATGCGGAGGGAGTGGGGGTGGGGGAGGAAGAGCATTAGCTCCATAGCCGTATGGAATTGCTCCAACCATCATGCCAGCAGACTGACCATATTGGTTCACTGATGGATTAGCTACAGATATTGGTGGTGGTGGTGGCAATGGGGGTAAAGTGCTATATGAAGTTTGTGCCTGGTTGGTGGATTGGATGCTGGAAGTTGGGGGCGCAAGAGGCACAGAGGTTCCAGTCTGTTGTTGTAAAGGTGCATAAAAAGATGCATTCCCTACATCGGAATTGCCAGAATCAGATACAGACATTGGTTTCTCAAGTTTAGGCCTCTTCTCTGGGGAGAATAAAGGCAAGTTTGCGGCAAATCCAGCTGATTTCAGACTGCTCATGGAAGCAGCTTCCTCAGCCACAAGGGACGAAAGAACAGATGTCAGCATCTGTGCAGAAGATGTCGATGCAGCAAGCTTAGCAGCAACAGCTGCCGCAGCTGCCTTCTTGCTTTCCTCATCAGTAGCCTTTATTGGTGCAAAAGAAACCATAGGTTGTGTAAGAGGATGCTGAGGTGGGATAGTGATTGGTGGAGCTGGAGGCATGTTGTTTTCATCAATCCTCATGGCTTCTGTCATAGAGACCGGAGTGATGGTTGTAGTTAAGGTGCCAGAAACAAGGGGATTCGTCAATCTGTTACTCAGATTGCCACCTTGTTCAATCTGACTGCGAGCAACCTGCAAACAAATTAAAAGCTTATGTTTCATCCGATTCTAAACTTTAAATATGCCAAATAAAAATGGAAAGATCAATTTAATCAAATATCTGGACAGCATTTTTCGTACACTTAAGAAATTAAAAGCATGCACAACGTCAAAGAGGACATACTCTGAAACAAAAAGCAGTCCAATTTTAACGTCGTATCTGAGACACCAACTAGGGTGTTTGGTGTTATTATCATTATTATTCGTCATCAGAAAGTTCCTAAACATAGCCTAAAAACGTCAATTTTGTTGCAACAGTTCAATTGAAATCTGAGTCTGTGATGATAAAGGGAGTGAAGAAGAGATCAGTTGAGGATAAAGGAGAAAGTCTGCATGAATTTATTCATGCATGTTCATTTCGCCAACTGACTAGGTAAGCACAACTGTCATACGTGCTGACTGCAATTCTCAGCTTCCCATGCTATATTATTAATAGATATTGGCGTGTTGGACCAAGTCCAATTAAGAAAATGCTACAAAGTTGTTTAGCTTGTAAGTTTTATACCAAAAACTGCCAAGACATCCACTTCCAGCTTGAACCTGAGCATATAGACCTATTGATGTTCTAGAAGATTCAAAACCAATCAAAAGGAACTTGCAATGATAGAAAAATTGGGTCGCAAGTTTTTCAATAAGGGTGACTAGATATCTCATAGTGATTTGGATTGCCTGTTATCTCCATGTAGAAAGTCGGTGAGTTGAAAAATACTAAGAATGACTTGATTTTTTTTTCCAATTAGATATACTAGTAAAGACGAAGAAACATTTAAGAGAACCAATGACTGAACCAAATTAAATGAGGATTCAATCTTAAACCAATATGGATTGGCATATTGATCCCTTTTCCTAACTTTTGCTTTAAACAGTGTGAAGCTGTAATCACCACTGTAAAAACTACAGCCAAAATAATCCAAAGAAGTCATTTAAACAAACATGTGGATGGATATTCTTCAAAAAAAGAACAAAAACATGCGGATGAATATAAAATCTGGTCTGAGAAGTCGAAGTTCTCAACATGCCCAATCATTTATTTCATTCAGTATAAAAACCATAAGTTTATAGCATGCAAAAAAGTATAATCTTTGCAGGCATAAATCAAACAAGGTTATTGTTTAACTCCAAGGAACAGTCACTTCTTGCTAAAGATGACGAAAAGCAGGAATATGAGATTCAACTACAAACCTTGAGAATCATTAAAGGTAACTGCTTGCCACAAAATCCTTTCATATGAAATTTTACCATTTTCTCACACGATCAAGAAAATCAACAACTAAAACTTCAGATGCACTAGTAAGGGTAGCACTAGAAAAATGTGGCAAGAAAATATTTCCTGATGTTAACTTGATTGTCAAATTCCTAAATGGACATAATGAGATTAGTTATAAAAACAAAAGGGAAAAAGATATGCCAAGATCATCACAGAAGAACAAAGGATAATGTCAAGACATCAATAACCAACCAAATGCCAGTTGCACATATTATATCGATCTAAAAGAAACCACAATCAGAATCATTATTTGAGTTCTGAAATTTAAACACATTGCATAAAGTATACCAGAACATTTATTAAGATCTCATCTTTTCTGAATCTATCTACAAATTAGACCACTTCTGCTTTTAGCAGTTACATAGTGAAACATTTTCAATACACGTAAGCACAACAATTCATTCAACCTCAGACCATTTTTATGCAACTACTATTGTTTACAATGCTTCAGGGCCATTAGATAAGATTGGAAGAATATTTAAGCGAAGTTATTTTTTAAGACCAAGTGGACATGGTTGACATGAAGTTTAGTGGCATGAATAGTCACTCTTTCCTGTTACAACCCAGAGACCTTTCTCATTAATCCATGCATCCATCAGTCACATATTGTACTCTTGCTCATTGCCAAATTTTCTCCAATGCCAATTCATTGGAGCTTTATGGATGAAAATAGTGCATTCAAGGATCATAATTGCTGTTTTGTTATAAACCATATTCGATGACTACTTACTTATCCCAAGTAAATATATTTAAATACTTGAGCATTCTTCCAATCCTAACAAGACCATTATAAGCTTTCTAGTTTTCAATACCTAGACACTAAAATCATCATTGTTACATCTGTGAGTTCAATCCTTATATGTCATTGTTATCAGTGCTAGTGATGTGTCCATCAATAAAAATTATAAAACAAACAGCTTTAACTTGTATAAAAAGGTTCCAGAAAAAAGAAAACTTAAAATTCTTCACCTACATAATAACTAATCATGTTCAGTTACTAACACAGAAAAGAAAATAATGTGTGTCAAGTTTTCCAAGTATCCCATGCTGAAAAAATCAGCAGTAATTGGCTAGTAATCACTCTGCATTTCCTCATTGGTTTTACCCTTCAATTCTCCTGAAAAGGTAACTGATAGATAAGGCTTAAAATTCACTAATTTACATCGTACTCCATATACTTCTTGCTGTTAGTAATGCAAATTTTAAACCAAATCTATTAGAAATTCTCTGATAGAGTTTATGATAAAGCATTTATTACCCAAATCATGGCTTGATCGACTTTGCCCTTATGGGTATTCTAATAGAGTATCAAAGCATCAAACAATAAAAATAAGAAGATATCAGACTGATAACCTTACAAATCACTTCGTATTTCTACAAAATAGTATAGTAATATTGATACTTGTGAATCAGAGCTTATTTGCTCTATATCTCTTTATTAGGGACTGCAGTATATATATACATGAATAGGTTTACAGAATAAGGTAGAAAAATCTGTACAAATATGGAAATATAATCCTAGGATACTATATATCTACAAGATACTGCTATCTAATCTAAATCATAATATTATGAGATATACATATCTTTGACCACAATTTACTTCATTGTTGAGGAAATATTTCAACCTTCCTAACTCCTTGATCTTCAACTCTTTAGCCAAACATTGGCTTAGAGGTTGTCTTTCCTCGCGTCATCCCCTATCACTATTATGTCATCAACATACGCTGAAATTGCCTGAAGTTGAGTGTTTGATGGACAACGCATTTATCCTCTTGGCTTTGTCTATATCCCACAGCCATCATCTCCCAAACCATGCATGTGGCGATTGTTTTACCCTATATAAGGTCTTCTTCAAAGCAAAATTATTCCTATAATAGGATGCACTTCCATGTAGATTTCTTCCTCGAGTTCTCCATACAAAAATGTATTCTTGACATCAAATTGTTGCAATTCCCAATCTCCTTTGTAAAATGTGCTTTTGGAATTGTTCGGGGTGCATTCAAATTTATATCCAGTCTTGTGCATATCATTGAAGTTCTTTTGAACAAGTAGGGTATCAAACTTTCCTTTTTCTTGCTTAACTTGGAGAAAGGTAACTTTAATTCATCAAATTTTTTTAAGGGATTCATTCTCATGCCATAAATCATTTATCCTCCGAGTGTTTTCTTCATCTTCTTTCATGGATGCATTTAAGTTGTTGATGTTAGTCTTTAATTTCTCGTTTTTTAATGCACATAATCTAAGAGCATGCAGTTTCTTTACACTTGAAAGATAATTACTTCTTTCACTTGGTCAAAATTTCTAAGTTCTCAAGTAGTTTCTCGTAAGAGAGGTAAAAGTGGCATTTACCTCATTATCATTAGATATGAAGCATATTTACGTTTTATTTTTGAGCTCTTCATTTTTCCTTAGAGCCTTTATAGCCTTTGTCTTTCTTATTTACTTCTCATGTTACTCTCCTCTAGATTGGGGGACTGGAATTTGATGTGTCTACGTTTTCCCCCCCCTCATAATAGATGATGTTAAATTTTCTTTTGCTTTCGAGTTTATGTTCACTCTTGGATTCTTTTTTCCATTGGATTTTTAAAAATTAATATTGGAATTTTTGAGTCGTTAATGAAGTATGTTTATTCTCATTTTTTTCTCTCCCTCAATCTATCTGTTATTTTGTGAAACCTTGAATGTGATACTCTTCTTCGTAAAGTTCATTCCTCCGCTAATGTCTCTTTTAGTATCATTTCGTACATGAGTTAAAATTCAGTTAACTGTTTTAAAGGTATGTTTAGGTCCATTAAATTTTGGTTGATAGTCCAATTTTTCTCCCTACATCTTTGAAAGTGATGAGTATGTTTCTAACCATTTTAATTTTATTATGGGTTTTATCAAGACATATAATCTCTTTTGTAATATGTGTACATTTCAGTAATTGATTCATCATCCCTCTTATGGACAAAGTCCATCAATATGGATTCACATACTCATTTTGCTCTTTTTTACTTAACTTATATTTTCCTATATTACTTTTAGTTTGTGTCAAATATTGTCAGTAAACTATAAAGAATTTTTGGTAGAGAGACTGCATTCATTCACCCAATACAACAGTGGTTATTCCCCTTTTTAAATGTACATGGTTCACCAAAGCAAAAATAATTGCTTTGGTAATTGCCTCTAATTAAAGCATAAATAACTACTTTGGTAACTGCATCTAATGAAAGCAGAAATAACTGCTTTGGTAATTGTCTCTAATAACTGCCACCCCTATTTACAGTTACTGAAATAGTAACTATCTCTAATAACTGTCTATCTCTCCTATCAATTAAGGGAGAATATTCTGAATTAATATTTAATTATTTTAACACTCCCCTTCAAGTTGGGAGGTAGCCCCCAGCTTGCTAATAATGTTTTCAAACTAATGTCCACTCAGCCTTTTGGTAAAAATGTCTGCAATTTGTTGTTGACTGGATACAAAGAATGTGCTAATCAGGCCACTCTCTAGCTTTCCCTTGATAAAATGTTTATCAACTTGAATATGCTTTGTCCTCTCATGCTAGACTAGGTTGTGAGCTATACTTATAGCTGATTTATTATCACAATATAGCTTCGTAGGTTTCTCTCATCTAACCTTCAGATCATCAAATAGAATTTTCAGCTACAATAACTTACATAGTCCTTGTGCCATTGCCCTGAACTCAACTTTTGCACTTGATTTGGCTACAACCCCTTGTTTTTTACTTCTCCATGTTATCAGATTTCCTCCCAAAAAGGTGCAGTATCGAGACGCTGATCTTCTGTCCACTATTGAACTGGCATAACCTGTATCTGTATAAGCTTCCAAATATATGTTATTTCCTCGGCTGAATAGCACTCCTCTTCCTGATGTTCCCTTTACATATCTAAGAACACGATGGATTGCCTGAAGGTGGCACACCTTAGGTTTGTGCATGAACTGACTAATTCAACGCACTCCTTAGGTTTGTGCATGACCTGACTAATTCAACTTACAGCAAAGGCTATGTTTGGCCTTGTGTGAGATAAGTATATTAGTCGGCCTACTAGTCGTTGGTACATCCCAGTGTCCACTGGCGCCTCATCTTCTGCCTCTCCCAGCTTAGTATTTGGGTCCAAGGGTGTCCTAATAGGTTTACATCCAGTCAAACCTGTCTCTGTTAGTAAATCAATAATATCTTTTTGTTGACAGATAAAAATACCTCTTCTTGAGTGAGCTACTTCTATCCCCAAGAAGTTCTTTAGTTTTCCAAGCTCTTTAATCTCTTTAGCCTCTGTTTCTCATTTTCATCATTGCCAGTCACAATTATATCAACAACATAGACTATTAGTATCGTAACTCCCCTTGAAGATGAATGTTTAACAAAAAGAATATGATCAGCTTGACTTTGCACATAATCCAACGTGAGCGTAGCCTTGGTAAACCTTCCAAACCAAGCTCGAGGTGACTGCTTGATCTCATAAAGTGGTTTCTTCAGCCTACACACAATTCTAACTGGAAGTTCAGTCCCATAACCTGGCGGCACATCCATATAAACCTCTTCCTCCAAGTCACCGTGTAAGAAGGCATTCTTGACATCAAACTGCTCTAAATTCCAGTCCAAGTTTGCTGCCAAGGACAATAACACCCTCACAGTATTCATCTTAATAATTGGAGCAAAGGTCTCCAAATAATCAATTCCATATGACAGTGTGTAACCTTTGGCCACTAGTCTTGCCTTGTGCCTCTCAATTGACCCATCTACCTTGTATTTGATGGTATAAATCCATCTACAACCCACTGTTATCTTGTCTGGAGGCAACTGCGCTAGATCCCAGGTTTTGTTCCTTTCTAGCGCTTCCATCTCCACATTTAGAGCTTGTCTCCATTTCTCATCAGTTAAGGCCTCAGTCCATGTGTTGGGTATTTTGGCACCATGTAGATTGACGAGGAAGGTCTTGTGTGATAAGGAAACATTTTTAGTGACATGAATTGTGCTAGGGGATAAAGTGATTTCTTGATACACTCTCTTCTACCTTTTCGTAAGGTAATGGGTTTATCAACAGTATTACATAAAACAGGCTGCTCAAAAATTTCATGTATTTTATCATTAGGATCTGTTACCTCTAGATTGGGATCTTTGATGGAATCCTGAACATGCTGAGGTGTAGAATTGCCTTTTCCTCTCCTTGAGTACACTTTGCCAAACTTCTTGAGTATACATGCTGGTTGAGGATTATGAGTGTCTGATGCACTTGTTGAGAGATCAGGTAAGTCTGGAGTGAATTGGTCTGGTGTAGGTTGCTCTGTAAAGGACTGGTCTGGAGCAAAAATGAACTGATTAGTATCAGCTGGAGAAAGGGACCGAGAAATGGAAATTTTTTCCAAAGAAATGGTAGTATCCTCATCTTCTGTTTAATGGTACTGATTTCTCCCCCTGAAGATGAGAATGAGAATAATAAGGCTCAGTTAGGATGGTAACATTTGTACCCTTTTTTTTTTTTTGGGGGGGGGGGGGTGGG
>JAOSBP010000002.1:10105239-10118432 GCA_027563825.1 Erythroxylum mucronatum | reverse complement strand
TGAGACCAGCCAAAAATTCAAAGACTCTCCTTTTCAATCTTCTGGTTGTACATCACTGCATCTTCCTTGCACCTCCACTCTTCATCTGACAACAGGTCAAGTTCCTGCCACAATGCTATCATTTCAACCCAATATTCTGTAACTTCTCTGTCACCTTGCTTCATTTGCCACAACCTTGTTTTTATCTCATAAATCCGTGCTGGATCCTCTTCATCAGAGTAGGACTGTCGCACTCCATCTGAGATTTCTAGGGCTGTTGGCAGAAACATAAAGGTCCTTTTGATGGGTGGTATCATGGCATTGATAAGCCATGATGAAACCATGGAATTATCTATCTCCCATTGCCGTATAGCTTGTATGTTTGTTGAGTTTGGAACATTCCCATTTTCGATGATAAAGTTCAGCTTCCCTCTTCCTCCAATGGCGAGTTTCATAGCTTGAGCCCACTCTCGATAGCTTGTTCCATTTAGTTTATCGGAAACAATGTTAACTGAAACTCCCTCACTAGAGGTCATTGACGACTAACCTCCAGTCGGGATTGCCGTGGAGGATCCCTCAATATTGGAAGTCATTTCTTGACTTTCTAGGATTGTCTCCTCGGTTTCACTATCACGTGGCTCTGATACCATGTGAATCAGAGCTTATTTGCTCTATCTCTTTATTAGAGACTGCAGTATATATATACATCAATAGGTTTACAGAATAAGGTAGAAAAATCTATACAGATATGGAAATATAATCCTAGGATACTATATATCTACAAGATACTGCTATCTAATCTAAATGATCTGATTATGATCAGATCATAATATTATGAGATATACATATCTTTGACTACAATACTTCAAGATACATTCAATCAGTTCAGTAGCTTTCAGTCTCTACCAGTTTGAAACAGGTTTAACAGTGATCACATAAGTTTTTCCAAAGAAGTACAAATGTTAAACAACCCTATTGGACATGAAAGTTATATAAATAGCGTCATAGTTTCTTATTTAACACTAGGGCATCTTTATAAGATCCAAGTAAAAAGTAGTAAAATCTCAAAATCGCACCACAAACAGCACAGTTTCATTATCAATGTGGACATAATTTCAAAATATAAATAAAAAACATACTTGCAACTGAGCACGAATAATCTCTAGCTTAGATTCCTGAAAAAATTGTTAATACACAATCAGCACAGGGGAGTAAGAAATTTTGATTGGATTTAAGGTCATGATTTGATTTATGTACTTGTTCCTGGAGTGCCTCTTTAAGTTGAGAAACCAAAAGACACCTGGTTGACTCAGCACTTTGAAGCTGCCCAACACATTGGTGAAGTAGCTTTTCCTGCTCTTGTATCTCCTCCACCAACACAGGATCATGCTGATTACCTAATGCTCCAAAAATGGCATATGAAAGGTGAATAAGAACATGTGCGGGTAAAGTAAAACCACAGCTTCATCCACCCATTATCTTTATATACACATACACAAACATGCACATTGATTTTTCTGTTATTGTCATCACAAGTTTTTACATATGAGCATGCCTGATAAGCAACAGAACCAATTGACCTTAACCCAAAATCCATAACAACTGTTTCCCACAATCAGAAAAAAATTCAAATGCTGCCCTACTTTTATATCAGCAATCAGGAGCCATACGTCAAATTTGAGAATATACTTGCACATTCCACAAGTTAATGATTTTAAGGAGAGTCCTAGAACAGGTGGATCGAGACTTTGGTGGAGACATGAAGATATTTGCTTCATTATTCCGTTGCCCAAGTCACCACAAATTCAGTAAACATTACAGAAACACATCTTAAACACAGAGCATTATAAAATAAATGAAAAGGAAAGCAAGGATATTCATTACAATAGATAGATAGTTACCAGTTCATCATAGAATAAGATAACTATACATGTTTTCATGATGGGAAGTGAGAAAACAGTTACCTAAACCTGAACTTTCCATCCTTTCCCTGATTTTTCCCACAAGGGAAACAGCAGTATGACATTTGTTCAAAGCAGCTTCCTCATTAAGATCTTCATCAAGCACGGATTGGAATGAAGTTAGGATCTTCTCTGGCAGACCTCCAGCAGCCAATTTCTGAGGTAAAGATAGCCAAAAAAAAAGACATTAAACACCTCAGAACTGCAAAATCATTTAGGCAACTAAAAATGGAATACCCTCAACAAAAAGCCAAATGCTTACAATTCTTACTGAGTGTGCATCCCTTTTGACTATTTTGATGGGATTTGAGCTCTTTCCGTTGCTTGCTAATGGAGGAGGAGGATTTTTACCAAGCATTTCATCTTTAAGACCGTGACCACGAGATCCAAAAACTTTTCTTTCCTCCCATATGTCAACCTATATAGAGGAAAAACCATAAGATAAAAAACAATACCTTCTTACTTGGAATAAAACGAAAAACATAAGAAACTCCAACTCCAAATTAGAATGAATAAAATTAGCGCTCCAAGAAGCCAGTCACTGAGAAAGCTTGGAATACAAAATTAGCAGAAAAGAATTGTTAACTGAATTCGACAATTGCACATTTCTATCTAGAAAACCTGAAACTTGCTAAACAATTAGAGCATAATCACATCGTGGATTATACTTAAATCTCACAAACTACTTATAAAACCTAGAGACAGAACAACTTCCTCTAAACAAAATCTAATTATAAGGAAGGGAAGATAATTTAGAAATTTCCCCAAGCTTATGTTTAGTCCAAAAGACAACTGGACTATTAGGCAGTCCACAGAACATTATTAAATTGAAGACTCAGCCAACCCTGAAACATCACCAAGAATAGCAGGGAGAAAAAAATGAGAAGTTCTCATATATGACTTCACAAAGATCTTTATCTTAACTATGTAATAACACTGTCCACCAGTCCGGCATTACACAGCACCAACTACAAACCCATTAAATTGACATCCTAAAAGGAAAAATATTGCAGAAAAGAAGAATAAAGTATACAGATACTTGGTCTGACCGTGACAGTCAGATGCTAGGTATATGATAAAGCACAGCTGTAAAATTGAGTAGTCAAAAAGTATCGCATTTCTGTCAAGATTCAAACATCAGAAGAAATTAGAAGATATTAAGGATGAAGAGGAGGATAACACCTATGAGTCCAAAAGGCCACAACAGGAAGGACATTCAGATAGCATTTTTAAGGGTACTTTTATTCTGCTTCACTCTCGTTCATCCCACTTATCATGCGCAAGAGTAGTGTTTCATGACAAGCTTCATGAGAGTTTCATGAATGATCTCCTTATTAAAGAAGATCAACCCAGAGAAGGCTCAGAATAGCACAAATCAAAGAGATAAACTTATCCATGACCATAACTATTAGTTTGAAAAGGACAACTCAACACTCCAAGAATAAAGGTGGGCATTATGAGTAAACCATCAACCAAGATCCTGAATAGATTTATCTATACTCTCCCAAACCACTGAATAGTTATATACAAAATAGAGGTTAACAGCCTAATGACCTGTTTGATAATGACACCAATGCCAGCCATATGTCAAATGTATATGAAGCAACAAACTGTTCTTAGGACTCACACTCACATAAAAGATAAAATTTTCACCTACGAGGAAAATTGAGACCTTATATAAAGTAAGAAACTGTAGCATAAGCTACTCAACAAAGTGAAGTGCAGAATTATTTCAAAAATCTAACAAGCCAGGAAAAATTCTTGTTCAATCACATTAAAATCATTCTGTTATAAAGCTAATTTTTAGCAGTACAAAGTCAGAATTTATAATGTCATTGGACTCATTATACTTTTCCAGATTGCAAAAACAAAAGAAATTTATAAAAAGATAAAAGCTCATAGCAATTTTGAACAACAATTCATCAACTTCAAATGAACAAAGTTAAAGATCTAAAACTGTTTTTGTTAAAAGTTATTCCACATAACTTTTAACCGAGTACGGGCATTGCTCGTTCTTTATCATATAATAATTAGGAACCAAAGATGAAGAAAAAGAAGAAGAAAGCTGATGTGGATGATGATGAATATTTCCAAGTCCCTTTTTACAAACACAGCACAGAAATCAATGAAATACATAGCATTTACTCAACAGCTAAGACTTACCAATCTGGTCACAACCTTCTTCCCATGCTCATCACCATTCTCATAAACACGTTTCAGTGCTCCAGGAAGAACTTTCCAGAATTCATTCACAAATTCACTACCCTTCCGCCTGCTATTTTGCAATATGTCATTAGCCAAATAGAGGAAAGGGACACGCTGCTCTCTCTGGGATGAGTTGAAAAAATTTTCCCATGTCTCAACAACCTGCCTTGCTCTCTTCCGATGAGAGATACACCAACTCGACAATGCTAGAACAATTGTTAAAGAAACACCCTCAAAGTCATTATGGCAGGAAACTTTGAAGAACATAAGGGAAGGGAATACAGAACAGGCTAATAATGGTTGGACACAGACAATTGATCATATTATTTAACACTATCTACCAAATTTATTATCTTTGAATGTTTTCAAAACTGTTTGAAGACTAGAATACTTGGGTAAACTTAGATTGGAAGTATGAGTAAATTTTGGTGATCATTAGTTGAAACAGGTTTCAGTCACCCTCACCATCGTAGGAAGACTATTTAGAACCTTAAATTATTTAAGGTCATTAATATAAGGAAATGGATACAAAGAAGCAATTACCAGAGATCAATGGAACCAAATTAGAAAAAGATCACACTGGTTGGATCTCTTGAAATCATAGACTTCAAGAAAACCCAAAAAGATAGGGGGTAGCGGGGAAGGGGACATTGTTTATGGAGAAACTCCAAAATAAATTTGCGGCTTTGTCCTTTCAATCAAAGGAATGAAAAAATTTAGCAACATTGTATCTAAACTGAAACTCTCCTCAAAAGGACCCTAACTTTTGTAATTGTTGCTTTCTAGAGGACATCTAACCAGGGAACCTTGAAATTGCTTAGTCTCCATTGAAAGAAAGTGTTAGGATGCTGAGAAATGCAGACCAATAAGATGGGGACTTCAAGACTAGGATGTGAACTTCTAAGATTCAGTTTATTAGAACTATATATGATCTCAAAGAATAAGATTCTCAGAACAAAGGATACATTCAATGCTCTGCTGTGAGTTGTTGAGTTTTGCAAGCTTCTCAGCTAGGACCTGTCCATCAAAAATATCGGTGCTCATCCTGCCGGATTACCAATTTTAACATGTCCTGCAGACCCATTAGGGGAAGGGAACTGTTATGTTCAAGTTGTATATATTCAAAATTAACACTTAAGTAAAGCTCAACACTGAAATATTTAATTTGTTAATTTAATAAAACACTAGACCAGAGCATAGAAGCAAGTGTTCACACATATAGTCCGGCATGTCAAGTAGTTCAAAGTTGATTCTGAGTACTAGACAAGTAGAGCAATGCAACACTAAATGGTTAGAATTCAAATGACATGTAAGCTTCAGTTCACTGGCTCAAGCTTGACTGTCACTAAGTATACAAGTAAAGGAAAATTCAAACAAGTAGAGTTCTTCAATAGCATAACTTAAATGAGATTTCAAACAAGTCAAAATACATAAAAATAATGTATAATTGAAATTTAAATGCAATTTCATTCAACCACCTAATATCAGTTTTATGTTAGAAAACTCAGCTTCGACCTTGTTTGGGATATAAGCAAATCAAGCCAATGAATTGATATAATTGAAATTTAAATGCAATTTCATTCAACCACCTAATATCAGTTTATGTTAGAAAACTCAGCTTCGGCCTTGTTTGGGATATAAGCAAATCAAGCCAATGAATTCATTAGAACATCATAGAGTTGGCTGAACCACAATAAAGAACTCAAGTCAACACCAAGCTGAAGCCCAACTCAACACAATATGGACTAACCTTAGCCTGGTTTATTAGCAACCCAGTGAAACCCTAAACTCATAAGTCAATGAAAGACAGTGGATTAAAACATAAAGCTGACTGACTACATTCCAAATTTCAACAGGCAAAGAAACAAAGAGAAACGCAGACAACAATAAAAATAAACCATAATATTCAAACACTTTTTTCATTAAAATAAATTACTGTGCAAAGCAGTTCGGAATTATTTGATAAGCCCAGTTAAAAATACTCATACTTAGAGAGAACACTTTGGAATATATGTATGCTTGGGACTCATTCACAAGAAACATTCTTCAGCTGGCTCTTGTATTTTCAGTGAGCCTCAGCAACCTATTTCCCACTTAAGGATCCAGATTGAAGACATACCTCATATAACCATCACTTAGCCCTCTAGCTTTTTCAGCTGTATACTTCAGCAACTGCAGAATAAAACTACCAAACATTTTATCAACTAAAAGTACAATCTAAAATAGAAGTTGATAGAAGAATTTGGAAGATCGGAACCAGGAAGATGAAGACATTTTCATTCATTCATTTTCATTCATACCAAAACGTGAGTCTACTACATTGATAAAATAGAACTAACGATAATTTTCTGAATTAGTCCAGATGTTAATTAACTATTAGTATTTCTAACACTACTTTAGTGATGAGCTTAATCCTAGCAATAAAGCCGATTATTTTACTACCAACACTACATCCCATTACATTCAGGCTTCCGTTTCAGTATCAGAATTTGCATATTACGCATAAACACATGTCAATTCAAGTCCACCACAACGTGAACAAGATGCAAAGAATGAAAAAAGTCTACTTGAAACTTGATAAGAATTACACATCACCAAGCGATAGGTTGTAAACAAGTAGATAACTTGAAGATTGTATTGAGCTCCATTCAGGTCCTAAACCAACTAAACAAAGAACAAGATACCTAATATTTTTAGGTTTAAAAACGCCAACCAAATGCAATCAATTGATTAATTCTTATACAGTCCTCTACGTCACGAAACAGTGGTCAAGGGCTTTCAACAAATGCAGAATAAGACAAAGAATTAGGTTCATGACAGTGAAACAAAAACAAGTGTATAAATAAACAGAAAAACTACAGATGTGCGAATCGAAAGAAGTAGAAACACAAGCTTGAAAACGAGTTTACCTGGAAAGAAGAGAGACTTGAAGGAGAATTAAAGAGTGGAGGGGTGTAATTGAGAGATCAAAGAAAATCAAAAACCCTAGAAATTGAGAAGTTGTTGATTGGGGATTTGGGTATGGGGCAATAGCGCCGGTCGTCGAGAGAGATTGGGGGAAATTGATTACTAGACTCAACGAACTCGAAAACCAGTTAAGTGACGCCAATAAGTGACGCCGTTTTGGTCCGGAGACTTCTTTTTATAATCTTTTTCAATTTCGGATGTTGATAATTAATTTCATAAACAAAAGTGTTTTTTGTTCTTAATTTTTATGCTTAATCTTTAAAACATTAATTTAATTTTAATTTTTAAACAGCCAGCAATTCTTGCCTTTGTTTTCTCTTCTTAAAGGTTCATAATTACTCTAAAATAAGTCTTAATTTTTATATATTATTTGTGCATAAAAGAGCTAACAAAAGGAACAGTGAGTAGTCATGTACACTAATTTATTTATTAATTTTCTTATTTTTATTAGTTTTCTCTTTTTTATTATTATTATTATTATTATTATTATTATTATTATTATTACTATCTAATTATTTATTGTCTTTTCGTATTTCTTTTATTTTATTATTATTATTATTAGCTTTTTTAGTATTATTACTATTAATCTTATTGTCATTATTTCATATATATCTTTATCTTTTGTTATTTTTGTTGATTTCTATGTATTGATGATGTTTTCTTATTTTCTCTTTAACTTGCATTATTTTTATATTGTCTCATTTACACATAAGTATACCGGAAACAGCCTTTTTGGAATAAGGTTGCGTACTATCGACCTCTCCAAACTCCGCTTCAATGCGGGACTTCGGACTAAGTGCGATAATGATGATATACGCTAAATAACACACAATATTACTATGCGCTCAATTGTAAAGCTTTAAAATTTTCAAATTTTATCCAGATTCAATTGCTTAGTTTGACATTAAAAGATAAACAACTTGTAGTTAAGTAGTCTCATTTGTGTTGAATTGGTGAATATACCGTACATTTTAGTATCTTCTACATGACAAGATCCTTTCTATAAAATTAAAATATATACACATAAAATCACATTTAAGTATAAAAATAGTCTAAAAGATTTTAAACATTTTATATATTATGTTTAAGGTTAACGTACAAAATATAAATATTCATTAAATTGATAGGTTTTAAAAATAAGCATTATGCATCAATTACATTGGTAATTCTTTAATTAGTGATTTTACAAATAAATTCACTGATAATAAATTTTTGTGGATAATTGTAAAAATATATATTAGTTTATGCCTATATTTATAGTTTAGACACTAATGAAGGTATAATGTCATTTCCTTGGTGTATATGCAACATACAAACTTACAAAGTGTGAATTGTCGATTATTTATAAATTATTAATAATTTTTATGATTTTTTTATACATAAGTATATAAGTAATCCATATATCCAATAGAATGGATTTCGTGTTGTTCCAACTCATACCTACCATATTAGCCAAAAAAAACAATACTAGATGGCATAATATTGTAATGGGTTCAGATATCAATTTGGTACCACCCATTTCGGATGGTATTAGTTGGTATCGACCGATATCGAGAATATCGGTAAAATATTGGGAAAAAAAGTAAATATTAAAAGTTTGAGAGTTAAATTAATTAATTAAATATATAACTAATTGTCTCGTAAAACTAAAATAAGCTAACTGCCTCTCCCTTAAGCTACGTTTGGTTGGGCGATTAGTAATGAAATGGAATAAAATATAATATTATTTCATCATTTAGGATGAGGGTTTATAATAGAATGACATAAAATATGATGGAAGGAGAGGATTTCACATTACATTATATTCCTTCCTAAACAATAAAAAATAAGTTACATCCAATTTGAGAGGTTTAGGATGAAATGTAAAATGAAAAATATTTACTACCTAATACACCATCAATATTTTTTATAATACCAATTATACTCTCAACCATAATAACAAGCAGCAAGACAATAATCTCATGATTATTTGTTTTGTTATATCAATGGTAGAATAGTCATTTATTATTATTATACATACATTACATTTCATTCCATCCATCTTCTAAACAACACTTCAATATATTACATTATGAACCCTTTCATCCCTCCCAGACAACAATTTTCTAATATTACATCCATTTACATTCCATCCATTACAAACTATTTCATTTTATTCAATTCCATTTAAAACTTTATCTCCAACCAAACATAGTCTTATAGCCTCAATGCCTCTGCCTTCTTTCTTAACTCATAGTAGGCTTTGCCATTGCTGCCACTTCACCATCATCATTGTTGCTCCATCTTAGTGTTGTCATCATCTTCTCCTATTGTTGGCATCATCATCTTCTTCTTCTTCTTCTACATTGTGTCTATTGATGGTATTAACTATCAACATTCAATAGCAAGACACACAATTTTGTAATACTTTGTGTGTAATGCATTTGGTCATTGGTGTTTTGACTTGATTATATTAATCAAATTACAATGTTTGTCTCTAAGCTTTGTAAGTACACAATAGTCTATAAGTAACATTTGGCTTTTTAATTTTTACAATAATATATAGTTTTAAGTCTCCTTTTAATCTTTAAGTTTGATTTTTAGAAACTAACATCTTATAATAAAGTGGGTAACATGCAACTAAGTTAAAAATGAACTATTTGCATTCTTCCTATCTTGCTGTCATTAGAAAATAAGTTTACAACACGCACAAAATTAAACTTTGAAAAGTAATATTTCCAATATGATAGCATACTTACAAATGCACATTCATGTGTGATACAAATGGGCAAAACACTTCAAACCTCTAACTCCTTTTAAAGAAGTGACAACATATTTCACTTAGCGTATCTATAGTCATGCTCTAATATATCATAAAATAGTTTAGTTTGACCATCTTAGGAATTTAGCAAATATTGGCTAGCTAGTATCATATTCATATGTACCATTATCCTATCTCATGGGTAGTTAAATATATAGTAGAAAAATAGCCCATGGGTAGTTAAAAAAGAGACTTTTAAGTAATATAATTTCTCCATAATTGTTGGGTCCTGGGTCCAGAAGTTCGTCACGACAAATTTCATGTTTCGCCGCAACGAACGGACCAACATTTATGCGGAAACCTTCGGGAAAAGTTCGCTACGGCGAGCTCTTGACTTACACCGCTACGAGGAGCTTCTGATTTCGCCGCAGCGAAGCCCATTTTCCTGTACAGACATGTTTTGGTATTTTGGTCATAACTTTTACTGTAGATGTCCAAATGAGGTGATTTTTGATTCGTTGTAAACTAGAGACATAGGGCTACAATTGAAGGAATCAAGTACCAATTAAGTCTCTAAAGATCTCAATTTTTGAAGGGAAGTTGAACATAGAATGCTTTATTAGTTTTGGAACAAACCAAAAATGATTGGGGCATAACTTTTAGAGTACTGAACCAAATTGAATTATTTTAGAGTCATTAGAAACTTAAGACAATAGGGAACATTATTCTAGAAGAAAGTATTATCAAATTTCTTCATTTACTTGATCATAAATTGGAATTCCTATTGAATAGAATTTTTTGCTATTGTTAAAGGAAATCAAGGAAGGCAAGAGGAGCAAAGTATGAGGCACCTTTGAGCAAGTCTTTAAGCAAGGAAATCAAGGTGGGTACATGCTTATACTAAAGTAAATAAGCCACTACTATTTTTTTGTTTCAAGCAAAGAAGTTTACTGATTTCAAATTGCATCTTTTATGTTTGCATGATTTGTAAAATCTGCTATATGTTTGCTCCATGAACTGTGTAATGGTTTATAAAGAGATTTTACAAGTGATTTCTGAAAAGAATAGCAAGTTTATGAAATTAATTTTTGCAAGCGCATATGAAATACCCAACATTTAGGGTTTCATGACTCAAGCATAGGACTCCAGAAACGAGGCCCACATGTTTTGATATCAAAGCATCAAGATGAATCGAAAATGGTTAAGGAGATTTAATTGGAACACGCCCACGTTTTATGGTTCAAGGGTTGGACTCCAGAAACGAGGCCCAATATGTTTTGGTATCAGAGCAAGAAGAGATTTCAAGGAACCACGCTCAAGTATGATGGTATTTTGTTAAGAGTTGGATTTCGAAAATGGGATCCAACAATAATTATATTAAACATAAGGTAATTTGATTTCTCCATAGCTCTATTAGAACAACCTTTAAGATCTACCTTGATTTATTAGAGTATATTCATTACTCAACATAATGTGAACTTCTGAATGTTTAAGTACTGCTTTGTTTTCTTTTTATTTTTTACAATAAAGCATTTTTATAACGTGTATTACTAAAAGAAAGATGTAAGATAGAAATTATTTTATATTTTTAATGCACCTACATATAATTTTTGTAGACATCAATATTATATATAAATGAATATATATATATATATATATATATATCTTTCAAAAAAAGTATATATACAGAGAGAGAGAGAGATTTCTCTATCATATAACTCAAATTAATGTTCTATATCTTTCATGTAAAAACTTTAATTTTGATATGAAGTTATTAATTTAATTATTACATATACCTTTATTTATTTTTACAGATAAATAGCGAAAAGTTCAAGTACTACTGATAATTTAACCTCTCCAGGAAGATTCAATAATCTAATTTGAGCTTGTGCTAGATTGGTTCCTAATATAAGAACCATACTATTTTTTTATATTGTAACAAAAATTTGAAGTGGAGGAATAACTAAATTAAAAATAATAGCTAGGATCAAAGGTGACATAGAGCCTTGTAAGAAAGTTAGTTATAATGTGAAATGGTAGATGAAAATTTTACTAGAAGAGTATCATAATGAGAAAGACTAAGGCAAAGATTGAATTATAAAATTAGTAGTGGAAATTCTTTTTACAATAGTTAAGATGATACTGACAATGTTGAAGGTGGTATCTATACCTAATAAGAAGGGATTACTACATCTGATGTGAAAAAGGGAAGAATACAATGTCCAATTTTTTGGGTCCATGAATAACCCCTAGAGCTGAACCTTCAATTTGTAATGCATTACAATATAAAGAAGCAACTTATAATATGGACATGATAGTGGCTAGATGGCGATATAGTGTAGGTGTGTCATTTGATACTGCTCAATCTATTATTGACAGCCTACGGCGGATGATATTGCCTCTTATGATCCAAGATATAAAGCTCTTTCAATTGATGACTATAAATGTAATCTTTTGAGTAGCTTTATTTGTGAAATAAAAAATTATTTGAGTGAAAAAATAATGACATGGACAATTTATGGATGTTCAATCATATGTGATGGTTGAAAAATCAAAGGAGCCCATTATCAATTTTTTGGTTTATTCTACCAAGAGACAATGTTTTTTAAAGCTCATTGAAGTATCTAGCCTTGTAAGAAATGTTGATACTCCTTTAGAGATATTTGATGAAGTTGTGAATGAAGTTGAACTTGAAAATATTATTCAATTTATCATCGATAAAAGGTTGCAAAGTTGGTCAATTTTTTTCCATTGGACTCTTTGTGTTGCACATTACATCGACTTGATGTTGAAAAGTATAGGAGATATTAAATACTTCCTTATCATTGATGAAATTGTTAAGAAAGTAAGAAAAATGACTAAGTATTTATAATTATATGTGGCTTCTAAATTTGATGAGAAAGGATTTTACCAGTGGTAAGAATTTATATCATCTTACTGTTTTAAGCAATGTTATAAAAACTGGATCGGTGACTAAATCAGAAAAGCAACTGATTCATGGGTCAATGGTTCAACCGGAATTCAACCGTGGTCGAACCGATGACTAATATTTTTAAACATACTATTTAATTATTTATCTAATTGTAAACTTAACTTAAACTCCAAAATTCAACCTAAAAACTTCAAAATATACAAGTTTTTAAAAAAAACTCACCAACACAATACAAAATAAGATAACAAAGCTCAAGTCATATTTCATCAAAAGGATATAAAAAAAAGATCACTAATCATAATATTCATTCAAGTTGAGATCAAAATCAAATACTCCTTTATCATTGCCGATATAAGCATCTTCAACAGATTCCAAATTTGGTTGTTCGGCAATTTCTTCATCACCTAAT